>JASSUY010030719.1:0-35318 GCA_032466535.1 Forpus xanthops | reverse complement strand
GATCTGAGGAAGAAATTCTTTACTGTAAGGGTGGTGAGGCACTGGAATAGGTTGCCCAGGGAAGTTGTGAATGCTTCCTTGCTGATGGTGTTCAAGGCCGGGTTGGCCATAGCATTGGGTGACATGGTTTAGTGGGAGGTGTCCCTGCTCCTGGCAGGGGGGATGGAAGTAGATGATCTTGAGGTCCTTTCCAACCCTAACTATTCTATGATTCTATGATTTTTAGTGGCATCAGTCCTTGGAGGGGAGGAGTGGACCTGAACAACTCCTTCTCAGTCCTATGTGTTTGGTTCTCAGGAGCCAGAGGAGCCTTACAGCTGGAGCTTCTCCCCAGCACTGTGCCTTGCTGGAGTGCACATCCGGAGCGGTGCATTGCCACCTGCGCTCAGGGCTCTGTAACAGGCTTTGAGCAGGGTTGTAAACCAGCAGGGCAACAACACCTGACACAAGAAATATGGTTTTCCTCCTGCCAGAGGGAGCCGCGAATTGGCCGAGTGTTTCCTTCAGGAGGTGTAATGGTATGAACTACCTGTGCTGTAAAGTTTTATGGGGTGACAAAGTTTTGTAGCCTGGCAACAGTGCAGTCGAGCTGGAGGCCATCATATGCCCTGCCAGGAAAGGGAGGGAAGCAAGCCAGGGAGGAGGGCTTTCCGGTTGCACCCTCTCTGGTCAGCCCGGAGGGTTCCCCAAGGGGTGCCAGGCTGCTGCTCCTCCAGCCTGGACAGTCTTGGTGCTGTGGGAAGAATGGAGCAGGGCCAGCTCCAGCTCTCTCATCACCTCCTCCTCCCTCTTTAGGCTTATATTTATTTACATTTGGGCTATGAAATGGGGAGCTAAATACCAAAGTCTGACATAGATATGGCAGGGAGTAAAGTTTATTTAGAAGACAAAATATTGTTTACAAGCCTTACAGATTTTTTGTTGATAGTTATTACTTTGCACAACACTTCTGCCTCCCTCTCTCTACTAGGATCAAATGGGCCTTATTTCTGAAAGCTGAGAAAATAAATGTTCATAAAGTAAGCTGCCAGTATTGCAGTAGTCTCTCCCAGCACTAGATGAGTCTTTAAGTCCTGTTCTGATGGAAGTTTGTGAATTTTACACACATTTGTAAGTCATTTATCAGCCACATTGCTGCAGGAGCTGTAAGCGGATATTGCCTTTCCTTGCACCTCGCAGAGGGAGGTTGCAGGGTCCTGCACTCAGCAGCACGTGATTGCTGCTGCTTGGCATTCACAGGCACATTCCTCCAGCTGGTGATATGTTATTATTGGGCTGGAAGAAAAAGAATGCAACCAAGCTCTTATTATTTTGTCCTTTTATCAGTTTGGTCATATTAATGTGGGATAATAATTATATAAATGCACGGGAGATGCGGTCAAGGACACATTCATTTTTAAAGTCCTCCAATGCTCTTGTAGTTCAGTCATTCGTCTTCTGTCATTAATTACAGCAAGTGATCTCAGAGGCACTTAAAAGATTAAATTACTCAATTATTTGAAAAAACCCAATGCAATAACTGTATCTCTTTTCTGATAAATACCAGTGATTGCTGGAAAAGGTTGCCCAAGGCAAGAAACACTGGGAGGCCAAGGAGGCCATTTTGTAACACTTTGGCTTAGCCCACTGATACCCATTTGATTTTTCATTATTTCCCACCATTATTTTTACTTGCATTGATAAAACCCACAGATTTTTCCATCGCTGTCCTGGTGGTTTTAACAGAGTGATGAATGTCACTGCTCAGCTATTTACAAATATCCTGGCACCCCTTTGACTGCAGAGAGAATGACATGAGCCCACTGGATGATAACCACAACTCAAAGGGAGTAATAACACCATCTGCAGCAGCAGAGCTTGTCTTTCCTCACCAGCAGCCCTACTACTCACTGCAGATCCCAAATACGGCCACTGAAGAATAGGAAGTTTTCCCTAAATCAGTTCTTTTGCCTGTTTTCCAACGCAGCAGGTATTCAGCGAACCCAAAGCTGCAAGGTAAGGGGTGCAGGCTGATGTGATCCCTCCTCCCTGGGCCAGGAGGAAAAGGGACGTGACTCTTCAGGAAAAGACAAATGCAGGCTGAAGATACAAAATCTTGCACTTTCTCTTCACAGTCTTGAGTTCTGAATTCCCGTCCCATTGAGAGCCAGCCAACTGGGCAAAACACCAGAGCAGCCATGGACTCAGGGTGATCTCCATCTGCAGTCCTGGTGTGCTCATTGCTTGTGCTGGTTAGCCAGCAGTGTGGCACATGGATGGATGTTTGGTGTTGATAAACTCCCTGCTTTACCTCCATGGCAAGTCTCTAAACTGAAAGAGTCTGGAAGGAAAGAAAGGCCTGAGCATGTGGACGAGCCAGAGCAGCTGTGGTGCTTCTGGCCCTCCTGCAATGAACACCAAGCCAGGCCACAGTCACTGAGGTGCAGTTGGGTGGCCAAGCGGGTTGGCAAACCCTGGGCTGCTGCCCCACATGGGTCTGGGGTTAGGCTGCAAGCAGGCATCCTGCTAGCATCTGTCCTGCATGCGTGGCAGAGCACTGCTGGACTGCAGATGCTGCTGAGGGGTTACTGTCGTCTGCTCCACCACCTGTGGTTCCCACGTTTATTGAATTAAAGAAGAAAAAAAGGAAGTAATTCAATACCGTCCTCCCAAGGAAAAGGAGTCCTTCCAGCAGGGAGCAGGCCAGGAGAGGTCTGCGGAGGGACAGATGGCCCTGCGGCTAATTTGCTCCCATATATCGCAAGCTGTCGCAAATCCTCGCTGCAGCAAGTGCTGGCTCTCTGTTTCAGCCATGTGTCTGTCTGCTACGAGCAGGTGAAAGAGAAAGAGCAGAGTCTGCAGTTTTAGGCTGAGTTTCCCTAGTGCCTTTTGCAGAACTGAGCATTTTGATTAAGAAATAAGCTGTAATTCTCTCTGTGGCTGCCAGCAGAGCTCCCTGCAGCTGCTCTGGCCAGGCAGGGCAGTCTCCTGCTGGAGCAGAAGCTCTTGCCACAACACAAGGAATTTTCTCGTTAAAGTGCAGTCACAGCAGGACCTGATTTTGCCTCCTTGAAAACGGCTGCCAATGAACTCCACATTGCAGTTCGAGTCTCTGCTCAAGGCAAAGAGCAGTTAACTGCACTTAAGCTGCCTTTAGCCTCCCTGTCTTGCTGGACATGCACCCCGCGGGAGAGGGTCGAAAGCCCCAACTTGTCCTTGCAGTGGGACTGAGGAGCACCTGTGCAGTGGTATAGGTGCCTGGTTATTTCCCTGCTCTCACCTTCTTCCCTCTTTGGAGGAGCAGAAATGACCTGTCCTCATCCTTGCACTTAGTCCCTGGTGGGGAGCATGAGACAACAGCAGACTTGAGCCCTGGCTGTCTGGCAATGCCCAAATGTTTCAGCTGGGTATCGGAAAGATTGCTTGGCCACGATCCACCTGCACTGAAGGCTGAATCCTGCGGCCTTCTGTGCAGCCTGGGTTGGGCGAGCAGTGCAGACAGGCACGCTGGGACCACGTGGGGAAGAGGGCATGTTGGGCTAATGAGCTGGGCTTAGGTAGTGGAAGAGAGCAGGTTAAAACTGCAACCTGTGGAAGGTCAGTAGTAAGGTAGTGGAACAGACATCCTAGTTTCAGAGTCAAAAGGGAGGAAGAAGGTAAGCGTCCAGGTTATTTTTTCTGTAAGAGATGCTAACCTTTGTCAGTCATAGAGGCTCTGGTGTCTGAGTCCTGCTGTGGATCAGGGATGTTATCTGTGAGTGTGTGAGACCTCCCCAGAATTAGCCTGTAACACAGGCAAATAGTTCTCTGCAGCGCTGTAATGCTTCCCCTGACATTTACTTATTAACCCAGACCCAACACACTGCTCTGTGTTAGCCCCTGAGTTCCACCTACCTTTGTGTTTGCTTGAGCTGAATTTCTTGCACCCTAAAGTAAGTCAATCACACAGTGATTGTCACACAATGACAACAGTCACACAGTGATTGTCACACAGTGACAATAGTCACACAGTGGTAGGTGGGATCTGTTCTGCATCCATTGCCATTTTTTGGGAATATATTAGCTTTCTACATAGTATAGCTGATAGAACCATGGTATTGAGGGTCACAATTTAAATTGCACATTATAAGAAAGTCCAAACACCCACTTTGCTATCAATCTGGGGTTTGACACCCCAAATGCCAGGTCCTGTCACACCATGACGTGTAACTGCAGTTGTAACAACATGGTGTGCCTGGCGTAGCACCCAGCCAAATGAAACCCTTGTGCAGCTGTGACTGACACACATCTGGCAAAGACAGCATGACTTGGCTGTCCTAAATGGCCAAGAGATCAAGAGTGGGTCATGCCCATTAAATGCTGCTTTCTGTCTGGCAAGGTCTGCGTTCACTCCCCAGCTCTTCTATGTCACTATTAAGCTGGAGCTGCAGTATCAATTTTCATCTTTTCCTACTTGATTTGCAGGCTCCAGCAGTCATTTAGATATTTCTTTTGATGTTTTCATCTCACAGTCATTTCTGTACATTCAGCGTGTGGTCTCATCTAACTACTACCTGCCATTTCAAAGAGCAACATCTCTTAGGCATGCCAAGATTCTCCAAGGCTGACACTGATTCTGCAGAGCAAGTGCATCAGAGGGCTGCCTTGCTGATGACTCCTGCAACTTGTGAAGAGGATGGATGTCCAGGAATTGAGTATTATAAAGATCGCACATAGGAGGAGCTGAAATACAGTGCTGTTAGGATTAAAACAGTCTGCTTACCCTGACATTGCTGCAGGTGGGTGGGAAGGAGAGATGGGAACGAGGGAGCATCACACACTGCATTTTTGTTCAAGGGATGAACTTATACAGCTGACCATCTCTGCTATGGCAAATAATTGGTGACAAGTACTTCCTCTTTGTCTGAAGTTTGATACTGAGCTTTCCCTGAATGGTGGGCCACAAGGGCTTATCCCCTCATAGATGGTCTCTCATAGCTGACTTCCTGCTCAGCATCCTGTTTTGAGACTGCTTCTTTTGATAAATCAAGAAAGAGTTGGAGAGATCCAGGTCCATCCAAAAGGACATTTATTCCCTCTGTAGACTTGAGTAAGACAAAGCAGAGTAACCACTATCCTGCTGTTGCATCTTTTTCTCTTTTGCAGTGGCTTGATGGACTTGACATGGTGGAAGTTCAATGATGTGAACCTAACATTCAGCAACCCAGCTCCAGAGTCACTCTTATGAACCCAGACTTAGTTTATTGACAAGAACATAGCTGCACAAACACGGTGGAATTCAGTGTCAGTCAGGGACCTAAATACTGTTGAGGACCTGAGTTTAACTTCCTCAAGCCAGCAATTCCAGCTTAATGGCTTCTTTGGAAAGCATATATTTGTTGTGAAGTTCATGTATATTTAAGGACACTGCAGGATAGGTATAATGGACAACAATACCATTTTGAGCCTAAAATCATTATTGAACTACTGTATCAGCAGAGTTTTGTATACAGGAGGTTGCAATAAAGCAAGAGCTTAAATGTACCACTGTTTTCTGCCCATGGATGAAATGAGTGCCCAGAGGAAACGTGATTCTTTAGTGAATGCACATTTATTCAACTCTTCCATTATTTATTTACACCTAATGACTTGATACCAACAGATGAGGTAAAAATATGAGGTATTGGTATGAGTATAACAATTTAAAATGCAATTATCATAATGTATTCTCAAATGGTAATGTAACAATACAAAATACAGTGGTAGCTGAATGGTAGACATGGCATAATGTGCATTTTAAAGAAATCTTATGTCATTGATACATGGCTTAGAGATGCCAGAAGCACACGACAGAGCTTCTGCAAGGGTAGGAGGAGAGCCCCACCTTGCTAATGGTGGCAGGTGACACAGGGTTTCTTCCAGCTAAGTGATGACTTATCGGACAGCATAAAACCACCATCCAGGCTTTCCCTTCATGTCCTTAAGAAATTATTTACTGCCAGAAAACTGCCATTCCCAGGCCCAGAAATTCTGTGCCCATTAACACTGAGGCCCTATTGCATTAATTAATGCAAACTAACGTAGTAGAAGTGCTCCAATTGCTCATGTTTTCAGCAAGCAGCCAGCATGAAATCTGCTGCCCCAGCTAAAGGCATTTGGGGAGAGGTGCTGCTTTCTGGGATTGGCAGCCCCACTGGAACCAGGGGAGACTGGCTGTGCCCCACCAGCTCCCAAGACACTACTTGCTCCTGGAAAGGCTGGACCTGGGCAGTGGTGCCCTGCAGCTGCCTGGTGACTGCCAGGCCCCAACAGAAACACACAATAATTGCACATGGCAACCATTGCTGGCCATAAAGTCAAGGCAGGAACTCATGGGCAGCCAACCTCCCTGGTTCCTGTGAGACAACAAAATGTGGGTGAGCCAGGTCATGGGGGAAGATGACCGTGGCTTTTTGGAGTTCTGCTGCTCCATGGAGACCTTGTCCCTCTCCACACAGCTCCCATCAGCTTGCTTCTCCAGACTGCAGGGCTGTACCCTACCAGCACAGTCCCTACATGTGTGCATGACAGCATGTGGGACAGTACTCTAGGAGCTACCAAGGGCCACACAAGGTCCATCCCACAGCCTGCAGTCCTGGGGCAGATTCAGAGCACTGGCTGTGAAGAGACTGCCTAGATTACAAGATCTGTAGCTTCCTGCAGGAAATGTATCCTACTTAATTGACCTCATATCAAATCTTAGTGGATTTTGTTGGAGGGACTGAGCTAAAACACCGGCTATAAATGATTCAGCTGGTTTATGCAGCAATAAATAAAGTAAAAGTGAACAACTGTGATTAATGAACAACAATATTAACAGACTTGTACATTCTTATTGACTCATAGGTGTAATATAGCTTTTGGTCTTAGGTTAGTTAAAAAAAAAAATGGAACCCTGCTCCAAAGATAATGTCAACAAATTATTATTATTACTTTTAAAGCACTGTTCCATTAGCAAAATAATAGGTCCCTGAAAATGAAATGGTAAATAGGCTTAAATGGCTCCAACTCCTCCCCATCAGGGGCTAATCCTGCTCCCACCAATGCCTATAGAAGCAGGATCATGCAGATCAGTGCATTATAATATGAAAATGCTTGCTGTTACTATAAAAGCGATCTCTCCAAATACAGTCTGCATTTAGTCTTTTAAATCTCCAAGATGTGTTTAAAAGCTTAAAAAAAGTTTAGTTATTTGTATAGTAAGAATATTAAAAGGAACAGTGTTCATCTGCCTGTCTTTGTGTCCACTGGATAAGGAAAATCTGCTTTGGAGTTCCTTACAATTAGCCATCTTTATGGGAGAAGGAAAGGACAACACAGAAACACTTACTCGGATGTTAGACAAAAGGCTAAGAAGAAGAAAGAAATGACAGAAAAAGATTTACAGCTTAATAACTTACCAGTCTGATTTCAGACACCTCAATACACACAGCATTATCTTGCACTCTCTAAGAGTGAGCAGTTACTTTGAATGCTGCACATAGTGAGGTTTTCAAGCGGCAGATATACCATTATTATAATTAAGGCAACAGGTAAGTTTTCAACACCTTATACTAACAGTTACAATTCTGCAGCTGAATACAAATGGCCTTCAAAATATCTATCATCTCAGTTACATTTCCACATAATTTATTTGGTGAAACTGATCCACTCCTCATTATTTTTTAACGCACAGTAACCTCCTACTTCCTTAGTTCTTTTAATTCTTCCTACATCTATTTCTAGGTACCTTCTCACAGCATACACAAACACAGAACATATTTGAGAACAGGCATTTCTGTTATCACACGGATTATGCCTGGTAGTCGTGTGATAATAGCAAACACAGCTTATGTAGCAGTGACACACTAAGGAACAAGTGACAGATTCACTTAAAGTCCAACTTATGCAAGTGATTTGCACTGAGTTATATACAAAATAATTAATTTATACATATACATATATATAGATATAATATAAATATATACACACTGTACATATTTTATTTACAATTAAAATATGCTTCTTAGAAGCCTTTAAATACCAGAGTTATGTGACACACAAGTAATGGAAATAGTCTGATTTTAAAGTAATAATGATAAAAGCTCTCTGAAGAAATGTTTACTTCAATAATAGAAATTAATATAGAAGGAATGTGGTGGGGGGAGGTGAAGTCTTCAGAATAAAATAACTTTCCTATAAAATTCCTCTTTTGGCTTTGTACAGACTCAGGCCTGGTCAGATTTCTGCAGCTTAAATAAGACCTTTGCTTTCAGTATTCCTGTTCCTGCCAGACCCCGATTTATGCTCACACGCTCCCAAGGCCACTTCCTCAGATTTTTGTTTCTGGTCCCTCGGCAATCAGAGGCTGAAATGAGTTTCTGATCCTGGCAACTTCTGCTGCACACAGATGTCCAAAGCCTTTGTTGTACCACTCTGGGGAATGCCCTCTGAAGAAATGGAAAGAGAATTATTGAGAAACTCAAACACTCAAGAAATATGCCCACAGGAACAGGCTTGCCATGCTTCCTACTCCCCAGTGCCAGTGGTAATGGTGGGAACTTCACTTACTTTTTACTGAGTGTACTATGAAGTTCTCCCTTGCAGTAATCAAATCAGAAGATTTTATTGTTGTGTCACATTGTAACAGCTGTAGAAGCTGAGCAGAGAAATGAGCTTGGTGGATAGAAAAGACTGCAGGAAGACTCCAAAGAAGGAAAGCTGTATTGACCATGTCCTCTGTTCCCCACACCTCCCCTCCCTGAGCTGGAGGTTTTTTCCCCTGCTGGACAGACATGTGCTTTTTGCAGGTGGGATACTTACTTTAGGTCAATTCTGCAGATGTGTGTTAGCCTAGCTTTTCCTGAGCCACATGGCTCTATCAAGTACTGAGAGTCCATCACGATGGCTCGCACAGCTCCCATAGGTGGAGCCTCCTCATGCTCCACAGAGATGGCAACCAGCATGCACATCCCCTTTGGCAAATCTGTCCTCCATGTCCTGCAGCAACACATTCAAGACGAGTCACTTTAGTAATTAAACTTTTGGGCACAAAAGTAAGAATTAGAATTAAAGTTACAGTTTATTTCCGGCCTATTCTTGCTATGCCTGCAATGCCGCTGGTCTAGGAGTCCCCAGCAGAGTTTCGTGTTTCCAAGCTGAGAGTCTGACCATTATGTGGAATGACAACCCATCTGTTGCTGTAGACTCCAGGTGGAAAAGTTTTGCTTCTCCACAGGAGCATTTTGCAACCATTATGTCTCAGAGGGCTTTCTGCAGGCAGATAGAAGTTTTAGACAGTAGATAAAGTGAGCATAAGGCATCTGGCAAAGGCTGAAATGTTGCACTGCACCTATGCAGACCTATAAACGAATACAGTTTAGCACAGCAGAAATTCTCTCTACATCTCACTTCTGAAACTATTAGAACATGTTTCAAGAGCGCCTGAATTACAAAACAAAATGTCCTTTGATTTTTTCCCTCTTCCAGGTTTCTAGCCTTCCATGCTGCATAAGTTTTCCACCAAGTTCAGGAGACCTAGGCTGCAACAGAATCACAGAATTAACTAGGTTGGAAAAGACTTTTAAGATCATCACATTCAACCTTTACCCCAGGACTGCCAAGTCCACCACTAAACCATGTCACTGAGGGACTCATCTACACAGCTTCTGAACACTTCCAGGGATGGTGACTCCATCACTTCCCTGGGCAGCCTGTTCCAATGCATGACTACCCTTTTGGTGAAGAAATTTTTCCTAATATCCAGTCCAATCCTCCAGTGGCGCATTTTTTAACTGTTCTGTAAGCATCGTTCTGCTGTCTCACATTTTTCTCATCTGCCTCAAACCTCACATGATAGGCCTTTCCTATGCTGTGGTAAGAAACGAGAAATTCCCACTGTGCATCTGTGTAACACGCATCATCTTGCCATGGACTCTTTGAGAGGGGGATTAACGCTACCTTGGGAAGTATCATGTTTTATTAGGTAAGCCGCTTTCAAGAACTGTTGAAGTCTGGACTTCAGCAGATAATTTTAACATTCTGCATTTTACATACATGAAACTGAGCTGTTATTCAAGAAGGAAGACATTTCTTCTAAAACTCACAAGCTTTTACATGTGTCTGTGCATTAATAAAAACTACAAGCTACCTTGGCAGATGAAACACATGGAAAGCAGAAAAATCACTCGTCAGCTCTCCTGTGAAATGCTGAACCATCTACTGTGAACGCCTGCACAGTGCTTAGATGTGACCATATTATTTTGGTAACCAGGTAGCACTTACTTGAGCCATTTATGAAGTAGAAAACTGTAACCAGACACTGCAGAAGACTTATGATTCCTATTCCTGGTTATACAGATTTAAGCCAGTTTCTACTTCTCTATTTTACAGTGGTAAAAATGGGCCTGATACCTAACTCACATTGACACCATGATGCACATTAAACATTTGAGGAAATTTTAATGAAAAGCAATGCCCCTGCAAGGCAACTGAGAGGTGCGTCAGATCCCAGGCATATGAAATGCTGCCCCTATCCTCTTACCATTAGTATTCTTGAGAGAGCCTAATCCCCTTGTTATGACTATAGAATTGAAAGAATAAAAGAACAACTAAATTTATCCTTTTGCATTCAGAACTTTGATTGGGAAGGAGAAAATTGCTGTCTGTTAAAATATATTTATTCATGTCCCCAGAGGTGCATTGTAATTTCACTGCCCACTTCCCACCAATCATAAGGTATCAAACTGACTGCGATATTGTTGTCTAACCTTGCTGTAGACTTAATGATACAAATCAAAGGAGATAAACAACAGAATCTGACAGATCTACCTGACAGCTGTTTTTAGCCTTTAAAAGCCAGCCAGGATTCTGTTTTGATATGTATTTCAGTCCTTGGGGGTCATTCTGCCTGGGTTAGTGAAAAGAATGAGAACTCGATGGCAAGATATTGCTTTAAGTGATGTAACTACACAGTTCTTTAAAGAACACACACCACCGTGAAACCTAATAGTGTGAATTAAGTGGCAAATAGGAGGACAATTATGGTCATCAAAACCTCTCCTCTGGCCCCAGACAATCTTCTCAGTGCTATGTGGAGAGCCACATTTATCACTGATTTAAGTCAATAACATAAGAAAATTAACTATAAAATAATTAATTCAGTCCAGTATACTGTGGGAAGGCAAAGGAAATAGAGAAATGGGAGGACTGGTGTTTTAACATTATAAAGAACTTGCAGAAAACAGTTTTAAAGTCTTTTCCTAAGAATGTCAATAATTCTTCCCTTATACCAACAGTATCTGCATGTTGTCATTCTCTAAGAGAACAGTGAAGTGCATAAAAGGGATGTACTGTCACAATTACATTTTATTTGGCTCATCTTTTTCCTTCAGTTGTTACCTCTAATACAATTCTGACTCACTGTACTATTTCCTTTGTCAAAACTTGCTTTGTATTTCTCTGCCGCTTCACTTTAATCAAAGAAAGCAGAAACAAGGAACAGGAATGCACAAATCCTGGAATAAACAACTGTAGAACTGACCCTGTAAGTGAAATATGTCAGCAGCTCCACAATAGCTCCAAGCAAGCAAAGGGCCAGGATTTCAAAGGCAGAAGGTGCAAAAGAGGATTTTTTTTTTGTCTGTTTTGTACAGGCAGATAGACAACAGCAGAACTGGGACTGAATCTGGAATACTGATACAGAACTATGCATTTGAAAGATGTGATTCCCCCGGAATACAGCCAGAATACGTATCTTCTGCCTTTCTTTGTTCACTTCCACTTCAGCATTTTTATAGTTTAGCATTTCTTGGTCTACAAAGACTCCAACTCCAAATCTGAAATAACAACTTACGTAGACACTGAATAACCACCTCAGCTTACAAACGTCACTATCTTCTCTACTAAACATTTGCCTCTTCTACATCAGACATTCGCCAGAGAAAGGCAAAAACAGTGTAAAAACCAATTGGGTTCTATTTGCTCTGTTTTGACAACAAACAAAGCTAGGAGAGAACAGCAGCTGTTATCAGACATCTGTTCTAAGGAAGAAATGATATTTATGGCCTCAGGAGTATGTGCTGCTCAAATTACATCAGAGGAAAGGTCAGCATGCTCTAGGTGTACAATTTTAATTCAGTTCGAAAAATCAACACTTCTGCCCAGAAGTAGAGCTCTCGAAGCACTATTACACACATGCAAAGGCTGAGATAAGACTGAATCTTCCTTATATGCACTGCAGAAAGCAAAGGTACTGGAGAACTGCCCTTTAGCTCACCTTAGAACAACAAAGTCTCGGACAGGATGAGGAGCCATGCTATTCAAAACATACTGGTAAACTTCTGTCTGCTTGTCCAGGCTCTCAACCACCTTCCACTGCAGGAAGTCCTCATCCCAGAGGTGACGTTCTCTCAGCACTCTGTTCAGAACAACTGATGGGGGAGCTTCAACTTCCACCGAGGCTTTCCAAAGCCTTAGTGGGTTCCCATCCCCAACCTGGAGTAAAGCAAGAAAGAACATAAACCCCCATGAATGATATGCCTATGTCCTAACTGAGGACAAAGTCTTGATATGGGTGCCTGACTTAAGCTTATTAGCATGCCTACTTCCCTGCTAATCATTACTGTTATTGCTATTGTTGCTGCTGTACTGTCTGCGAAAAAAATCTGCATACTAGTCCTGGATGGAAAACTGAAGTCAGATTTCTGCTTTCACACAAGTGTGTATCAGGAACAGTTCCTACAGTGCCAGTGGAGTTGTTGTATTATTTCTTGTGTGACAGACACTTTTTCAACCCCAAGCATCCCAAGTTAATACAGAAAATGTATGTAGAAGAAAAAGAAATGAGAGACTGAAACCTTGGGCTGGAGTAAAACTACCATCTTGGGCAACCTGATGCACTAGTTGGGACTAGTGCGGATGAGGATCCATTAACCCTCCTAGTTAATTGATGGAAGAGCAGAACACATGCTGATTCAGTTTTGTGACAGGTACACAGATGTTTGCTCTGCAAAATAGCTGCAAGGAAGATACTGGGAAAATGCCTTTCATAGATGTAGCCCACAAGCTGCTTGCCAATTCTTCCTAGCTCATGGCTCTTGTTACTTGTTACACCTCCACAGCATGCAGTAAGGGGAGCTGAAAGTGCAGGCCAATGCACAAGGTGAATATCCCGAATTTCACACAAAGAGCTTTTTTGCATGGTTTTAGACGTCAGATTTCAGGCAGCAAACAAGTTAACTGTAACCACTAAATCTTGCAAGCCCTGATTTTCCAACTCTCCCTTACCCTAGCATCCTCACATATCAATGTGAGTGCTTTCATATCAATCTAGTGCTCCAGAAACCTCCAGAGCCTCCCACAGACCCAGGATTGTGTCCCTAGAAACCCACCTTCCACCTTATTTTGTTGCTATAATTCCTTCTCCCCAAAGCTCCCAGTTCCCCAGTCCCCCTGCCCCACTGCCCTAGGGACTCCCAATCCCTTCTGTACTCTCACATGCCAGACCTGTGCATGTTCCTCCCCCCTCTCACATCGTAGTCCAACCTGAGCCCTGCTATTCCCTCCCTAACCTCCTACAGTCCCTCACTGGAAGAATCACTCACAGAAGCTGGCTACAAACCAGAGTAACTGCAATTTCTTTGACCTAACAGAGAGGTTGCATTACCCAAACAGGGGTAATTCTGCCTCCTGCCCCCTCACCACCTAGATTGTACACTCTTTTCAGTGCTCTTCCCCATAGTAAGTAGAGTCACCCACCTAATCTATCCCCTCCTTTCACTAGCTGCTGCTGTTTTGCAGATGTTTTGCCATTGCATTTCTACTAGCCCTGAACTCCACTGTCTGCAGGGACCCTGCAGCACTCTCCTCTTGATCACACTGGTTTGCCTTCCCCTGCAGAAGTGATGGAGGCAGGAACAACTTCAGAAATTTTGATAAAAGTTGCAGGTATCAAAACCCACTGGAAACAAGGACAAAAGGATCAGGGATAAAACTGGTCATGTGGCTGGACTGGCTAAGTGAAGTAGTGGGCAGCCTGAAGAGCTTTAATACCTGTGTTTTGGCTGTGTTCTCCAGACTCCAGGCAAACAGGAGATAGTCAAAGAGCTTACGCAGGCAATGTTATCTGTTATTTAAAGCATCAGCTTGCTCTCCGCTTGTGCTCTTTGCTGTATCACTTTAACCATTTTGGAGACTTCAGCTTCATTTGAGTGCCTTTTCCTGGAATCTCATATTTGAATCTCTTATCTTACCTTTTAAATTGCTTTTGGTAGTCTTTTTAAAAACATCCTGTGCCTCACCAGACAGAAGGCTATGTATTTAGTCATGTGACAAGTCAGGGTGCTGTGTAGCTAGCATGTATTTTGCTTTGGTTTCTTTACTGCTTCTTCCACGTCTCCCCAAATTACCTTTTTGTAGGCAAGTTCTGTGTTCTCTATACTTGAACATGTGACCCATCCTTTGAATTTCTCTTTTGCTTCTTTCTGGAGATTCTGCATGAGACTTTCCAGGTACATCTGATAGTTCCCTCCTTCCTCATCCACTTGTTTCCCAAGCTCATCCAGGGTGGGGGAATGTACTTCTGCATCTACATAGGAGTTTCGGGACTGGGTGACCATCTCATGTGGGACCTGTGGCACAGAAAGGTGGAAAAACACACAGAGAAGTTCTTACACTGAGAATTTTCCTTAAGGCAATGTGTTTAAAGGATAGTGGACCATTCAGTGTCCAGTTGCAGTAAGCTATGATTTGTAAAATGGATGATACCTAGTTCTGTCTGCTTCTTATGCAAGATGCAAAAATACAGTATAGTGAAACAGTCCATGGCTTACAATAGCACTACTCATGCAGAACTGTATTAGACTGTTCAGCTGTATGTCAGTACATCCATGTTACTCCTCTAGACCCCATAAATGTTGTCCTGTGCTTCTGTTGAAGGGAGATATGAGTATTATCTCTCCTCCACCTACAGTACAAGTAGCTGCAGGAATGACTGCATCTTCCTATGTGATTTTATTACATGACACAGCAATACAGTGTATCAGCTCTTCCTTTGAGACAAATAAGTTTCAATTAAGATGTTAAAGCATAAAAATATAATTAAATATTAAATCAGAATATTTTGATTTTAATTAGACTAAAACTTCCTAATTTCGTCATCTAGGTTGAAAACTGCCACCCTACATTTTCAATACTTATGTCTTTGAAGGGAACAGTCAGAAATGAGATCAATAAACTTTAGATGAAGTAAGTTTACAAATAAGAGAGGCACCATCAATCTCTGAGCTAGTACAAGACAGAAAATGTAAGCATAAACATAAAAACTTCAAAGGATGCTGCATTATGTGGCCATGAATAATGCTGTTTGAGTCTCTCACCTCAAAAAGTTTGTTGCATTCCATTATCATGTGAGCAAGTCCTTGAGTAGCTGCCAGGTTTTCACTGAGGTCCTTCTGATCTGGCTTCCCTGTTGCATACTTTTTCTGTATGACTCTGTAATTGAATTCAGTGTCTCAGGTAAAAAGAACTGAATGCTTTTATTATGCAAGCAAACTGCAGCAGGATGCTCAGAACACCAGAGAGAAAAGCCTATCTTCAGTTTTCATTTATCACAGGTAGTTCAGACCATTGGCCTTTTTAAAGGAAAAATGTTTACCTAAAGTAATGTTGAGCTAAAGGTAAAGCCAGGAAAGGTTACGTATGTCTTGCATTAGGTGCTGCACATTTTGAAACAGATTTCTAACAGACATGATATACAGTGGTTTACGTTGTTACTGCTTAAAGCATTTGCTCAGACATGGTTATACATGTACATGACCAAGAATCCCAGTGTATTCTGAACCAGGAGAAGGGGAAAAAAAAAAATCAGGAGGGTCATTAAGTTGGGATCAGTAATATTTAGTGGGGTCTGTGCCCTGTTTACTCCTCACTCACATGCCATCTTGATGGAGACTGAAAAAATCCTGTTTCCCCAAGTGGCAGAACATAGCCAGAAAATGCAGAGTGTAATACCACTCACTTAAAGTCTACATATTAAAATCCTTCAAAGCATGGTCAATCTTTGGCTTCAACCAGAGTAAAATAAGGCCCTTTCCCTTCACAGAAGCCAACAGTACTCACAAAACTCACTAGCACCCCATTGACACTTCACGTGGAAGGCAGGCACTGCATATCCCCAACAGGCAGCCAAGAAATGCCTGTGGGGTTGTGAAAACAAGTTCTGTGCATGTACAAGTGTTCTTCTGGCTCTGCAGCATAGGTTGTCCACTCTCACTGAAGCCATGCCCTGTGTAACGTGCTGGAAAGCAGACACTTTGGAAAATGTTATCCTGCATACCCTGAGAAACACTGAAAGCATCACTTTGTGTTAAGGATATGATTACTAATAGCATTCAGAAGAAACTTACCTTGGTGAGCTTTCTTTCTTCACTATATTAAGGTGGAAGAGGGAAGGGGCCAGACAAACAGCTATATTCATAGGAGTCATTTGGTTCTCCTCCACAGAGGTGACATCGCTCAGGAAGCACAGCAGAGTCTGCAGAACCTCCCGGTTCTCATCAGACATCAGCATGATGGCTGCCTGCACTGCCTGCAGCCGCTGCTCCTTGGGGACGTCTGGGGAAAAGCAAGTGATGTCCAGCAGGTCAATTGTAAGATCAGATAAGGATCCAGCAACAAGACAGAGTTAGCAGAGGCATTCACTCTCTGGGAATGGCTCTCTGAAGAGGCAGATGACAGGGGACCCAGGGGCAAAGATGAGATGGTTGCTGTAAGGCCACAGTATTTGCTCCTCCATGAAGCACAGTTCATCTAGTCAGTGCATGACATTTTTCTATTCATTTGAGAGGCTGTTCTCCCAGAAAGAGATTGAACCTCATTTACAGTTTATGAAGGGAGAGCAGTACTCAGTACTTATGATATTTTTCAAGTTCTTTTGTCCCCTGGGAAGACAGTTCAAAAGTCTTCAGGAAAATACTTATACTTGTATCCTAAATCATAAAAGAGTTTAATGACAGAAGTAATGGATATGCTTAAATAGCACTTCAGACAGATCTATTTCTAAAACTACCATAAGTTTCCGTGGTTTGGACTTGGAGCCTCCTGAGTATTACATATGCTCTATATAATCAAACAGAAGAAGAACAAAAGCAGATTTACAGTAGAGGGAACAGCCAGCTTTTAAGCTCTGCCTGCTAGCCTCGTATAACCACTTTATTTTAAAAGCTTTCAGACATGAATGACAAACTGAACACAGCCCAGTGCTTCCAATTTTCGAGAAGTGGCAAGGCCAGGTCTTTCTGAGAAGTCAGAGGGACCTTTACTAAATTCATGCAACATGTCTTTTGTCACCACATAATCTCCTGGTACTCCCTCACCTGTTCTGTGTAATAGTGAGCCTGATGCATAGAGAAGACTTCAAGTCACAAGTAAATATTAGGCAACTGAGAGTTTTAGGGAAATGGAAAATACTCCACCAGTACTATGCCATATAGATTACTACACAAATCATCTCATCCCCAAGCCTCTGTGTTACAGCACACCAAGCCATTCCAGTTATATAATAAAGATCTCGGTGCATCCCAGAAGATCAGAAATCTCTTGCCAATATACCAAGGGAAAAATCCTTCCTAACTTCACATTAATAATTATTTAAACCAGATGAAGAGGAAGAAAAACTCCCAGCTACAGATTTATTTAATTGCAGACATTATGAAATACAGTTGGTATCCCAGCAATTTTCAACATTTTTCTTTCTGTGAAGGGAGGCTTTTCAGTACTGTCTAAACCAGAAAAATATGTTTGTTGTTGGTTGCATGGAAAAAAACGCACTACTCATTCTTTATCCAAACATTTGTCTCCAGTGTCTACAGAGCTGATTTTTCCTGTTCCCATGTTGGTTTAAAGAGACCCATCCTCAAGTCTTTCAAGTCTGAAGTATTTTAATTTACTGGTACAGTTGAAGAAAACCTTTCCTACATTTCTCCCCCATCCCCATCAAACAATGTAAAGAAGAGTTCTTCAGACTTCCTACTGCAGTACCACATAGGATTACAGTCAGCCTGTGGCACTATTTACATTTTTCTGTTGGCTGACAGCGATGTTTCACCCTTTCACCCTTCATCCTCATGGCTGTTGTGAATCCTAATGCTAGGTTCCCAAATCGGGCTTGAGGAGTCCTTCCCCAACACCAGTGACACTGAGATCTGCCACACCTCTCTTCCCGTGGCAAGGGAGTAGTTTACTTGCAGTGTCTCCTGTGCCAAGATAGGACATTTCCAATTTTCATCAAACAATAGTTTGAAGGTCATTTGTTTCCAAGAACACATAGAGCATGTCCTTTTAGTGGATAACCTCTTCCTTGGCCTCTTCACTACAGAAATAATTGTGATTGTCATTTTATTACCGCTAAGTGTTGCTGTTGCTTTTCCGAACAAGCTTAACAATGTATGCATAGACAGACAAAAACTGCAACTTGTAACCAGGGAAGAAGAGGGGCAAATGATGTTCCTGGACTAGGTGCCAAATGTTTCAGTTCACTTCTATCCCAAGATGTCATATAGGACCAAGTCCACTGAATTAATTTGCAATGGTGCTTCTCACATGTAGTATCACAGCATTTCTCTACCAGCTACAAGACACTGTTATGTTAAATACATTAGTGACTATGTGCCACAGATTTTTACAGTAAAGGGAGACAACGGAAGTAACATAAATTCTTTAGCACTGGGATTATACAGTGTTTAAAAATGGCTTTCTATTGTTTTGGCAGCTGAAATGTCTGCAAGTGAAAAGACTAGACACACTTCTCTTTAGTGCATCCAATTATTTGGCTTAGGCTGGCTGGGTACACTGTTCTGTCTGATAGAGCACTGGCTGACGGGCCTTCATAATGAACACTGTCAGGAAAAAAATCTAATTCCTCTGGTTTCTCAGTATTTTCCTCACTGTTTATTTCTCTCTCAAGTCTGGAGAAAAGATACAGTCATTTCCTGATCTACAGGGATTTTCATCATTCTGGTACATTTGAGCTGCAGTTCTTCTGAAGGCTTCTTATACCAAAATGAAGAAATCAACCAGCGTTCTTATTTTCTCTACGAGATCCTTACATAAAAACTGAATACCTAAATGAAGGCAGCTTGTTTTTTTTGCATGTAGGCACTACTGATTATAACGAAAAGGTAAATAATTGAAAGTCATGGCAAGTAAGCAGACAGCAAAGGCACATGTTCTTATGGTTAAATAAGAATTCTCCCTGCCTAGAAGACCATTTATATAGAGGTGCCTCCATGTCTGTTGCCCAGAGAGGTGGTAGATGTGCCATCCATAGAGACATTTAAGGCCAAGCTGGATGTGGTTCTAGGCAACCTGATCTAGTTAATGATGTCCCTGCATATTACAGGGGGGTTGGACTAGACGAGCTCTGAAGGTCCCTTCCAACCCAGATTGTTCTATGATCTATGAAACAGGCTCACAGTTTAAAGAAATCTGTCAAAACCACAAGTCTTTGCATTTTTTTATGTCCATGGCATCCTGTCCTTGTGGCTTCTTTCTGATTGCAAGGATGATAGTTTCAAATCTTCTCAACATTTGAATTCTTCTTTCCAATAAAATTGTTAGTATTTTGACATCGAAACCTTTAGGCTGTTTGAAAAATCTCTTACAGATTTTGAGGGCAGAGGGGTTCTTTGAAGCATCTCAAAGGTGAGCAGAAAGAAACCCACATAGTGTTAACACACCAAAATTATTTACAACATCTTTTCATATAGCATATAATATTTTCTATTTTTTCTAATAATTAAAACATTGAAACTTACACTGGTAGATGTGTAGAAAAGTCTCTCCCAGCTTACTTGTGAGGAGAGGCTCTGGCAAGTCTCTGAAAAACTGCTTTACCATGTCTGCCACATCATATGCTGACTGGTCTTCATAGCTGACATTTTCTGGTGAACTCTCATTCATCTGGCGTAGGGCCTGGATTCGGGATTTCACTCCAGATTTTCGAAACAGACCCACCTAAAAAGGCACAAAGTTGAACAGAGTAAAAAAAAAATATTCATATAAAATCCATTGTAGGGGACTTTGATCATGATCAAAGCTTGAGTTACTTGTTTTATTCTAAGCATGAACACAGAAAAAGAGCAAACACGGTGGTCATGACTTGCCCACAAGTCTTGTAGGCAGACACTTGCCCTCATGGCAGGAGTGTAGGAGTTAATAATGCCACTCCTCTACATCCTACCCTAGAGTTCAGAGTACATGTGCTTTCCCTGCTGCCTAAATAGTCTAAGCAAAATGCTCAGCTGATACAAATCAGTGTGGCTTGCTTGGCTTGGGTGACTGTCTGTTGATTTACTCCAGCTGAAAATCTAGTTCCTCATGTTTGTTTCAGTATATGTTTTGAAGACTAACAAGATAATATTATGCTCAGCTAAGTAACAAATGCTGTGGCAAAAGACTAGCACATCCTGGTAGAGGTTTATAATCAATACCAAATCTGTATTTTTCCTTTCATGCTCTCTGCTTGAAAACAGTTCAACTCTGTAAACAGTTTCCCCAGATCCCACTGAAAACTCCAATTTGAAGGCAGGGGCCATAAAGGGGGATTACTTGTGCTGTGTCACTAAGATACATTTTTATCCTGTTTGCTTTCTACTCTAAAGGAAGCTGTAATTCTTCAAATTATGCCTTCAAGGCAGTGCTGCCCTTTTATGTTCTTCTCACCAGTGGAATTCCCCCGGGGCAAATTCCTGAGCCTCAGCCATGTTATTTATTCCCAGAAGGGTTTACAGTGTTTCATTTGGGAAGTGTTAGTACTACTTTCCCTCAGTTTTGCAGGGGAAAAGTTGAAATATTGAGAAAGACCTATGAAAAAAGCACATTTCAAGTTTGGAATTATAGACTTCTGTTTGTCTGTGCCCACTGACTCACTGGTGGACAGTTCAGCTTTCTGTGGGGCATAGTCCCCCAAGAAAATGTGTAAAGGCAAGGAAATGATGCCTTCTGGTCTTTTTCCCCTTACTTCTGCCCGCACATAGTTCAGATAGGACCTTCCTTTCCCTAGAACACCTTTCAGCTGCTCGCCTGTATTTAGGACTTTTCTTAAGTCAGACCTCGATGACCCTGATTGCACAAATCACACACTCTGGAGCTCTGCAAGGGAATGTATTTATTTATATGGCAAAGAACTGCTACACCAGACTGGCTGGGAGGCAGCTTTTCTGCTATGTCTTCTTATCAATGAATTTAGCACCACTTGTGAGCTAAATTTATGTGTAGGAAGTGGAGAACAGGAATGTGGCCTGCGTACATCCACTGGTGTACTGTATTTCTGTTCTCAAGTAAAGCTCTGCTCTTTTTTCTGATAAAAGAATATAAGAAAGTGCATCCAGCTCTTTTAATCTGGCTTTCCCTTTCCCTTTCTTCTTTCTCTCTTTCTTGTGTGTTGAAGATGCAGAAGGACACATGCTAATTCTACAAAAAAAATAAAAAAATAAAACAAAAATACAGTTTTGGCATGTGACAGATAAATGTCAGAGCAGAGGCTCAGTTCTCTTCTTTTGATGGAAAGCGTCCTTGTTGGTATAAAGAACCTTAAAAACCTTCTAGGTAAGTGTGATTCGAGAGGTCAGATGTCAAATCTCACCTGTGCAATGTCCTGCTGCACGTCATTTTGCTAATCACGATCTCTGTTTTTGTTTAATGATAATTATCCAAACTCCAATTTCCCTTTTTCTTGGAAAAAAATATAATCAAAAGAGGACATTTCTTCACTTTGTAAAGATGGTTTAGGCTCTGTTTTGCAATATTACAGACTCATTCTGTAAATAAAATGGAGCTATAAATCTAGTGATTTATCAGATGTTAGTCTGGCTCAATCTCTGTCACTCTAGTGCTGTGCATCACCTGCCCTGCAAGTAGCCATATGATGACTGACAGAAATATGGATGAAGTCAAAAAAGGCAATGTGGTTTCTCTTTCACAAGTTAAAACTGAATAATATAACCTACAAATAATGGTGAGGCTCCTCATTCCCTCTTACATATTTCAGGGCCAGAAGCCAGACCTTACAGTAATTTAGAGTAACCTCAGCTTTAACAAGTGCCTGTGGTAGAAGCTCTGGTGTCTGCTGAGGACTCTAGACTTCCTTCTGCAGCCCATAGAAGAGACACATAAGCAAGACATCGGCAGAAACCGGAGGCTGCTCAGACCTCTGGCCGGGCATTAGGAGACTGAATTAATTATGGAACAGGAGTGACTGTAAAACAAAGAAGCTGAATTACCCAGACAGTTTTGGCCTAGAAAGGTTTTTGGTGTAAAGATATTTTAAATGGTCCCAATCTGTACTTCTATTCCTTCATTTTCTATTAAGCATTTCTTCAATTCCACTCTTGGTGCAAATTTAAGCTGAGTTGAAACAGCCCTTCATATAGCTATGATGATACCTAGCAAGTAAAGTTGCCCTCTTGGAGCAGATATTTGTATAAGATGGGCTATGGACATTCCTTTTGATTGCCTCAAATCCCTGAAGAGCTTTTTCTTTCTCTTCTGTTTTACTTTCCTTTTTACTTTCTTCTCCACTTATCCACTCTCTCTTCTTGTTCTGCTTCTTAGCTGATAAGTCCCTCCCTATCCTGGTATCTTCTGATTCTGTATCTCCTCCTCCAATTCCATCACCGATTCCAGGCTCACTGCATCACTTTTCTTCCTACATTGGGTTTCCAGGATCAGTATACAAACTGAGTCCAGATTACCGCAGTGATAACCAGGCATGTTAGCTATTGAATTACTGCTTCGAGTTGTCTCTATGCATCTTCTCTTTCCACACCCTATTAATACAATTCCAATAGGCTACTCATCCCACTCTTTAGTTCCCATCAGAAGAACACATCTCACCTCACTTTTGACAACCCAGAGTTAGATGCCAAGGTTTGAATACTATAGGATCTCTTTACAGAGAGAAATGATAGAAAGGATCTCTGTCCTCCCCACTGGCTGTAAAGGGAAATGGTTGTGATTCACAGCAAGGCATTTAATTTTTACACTAATTTTTAGAGCTCCATTTTGAGGAAGATGACTGTCACTCAACAAACCAACCTGAACAACAACCAGAATGGTTATCATAAAATGCAAAGATTCAGAACCAGCTATTTCTACCCTTTTTGTGTGCTCAGAGCTACAGAAACCAGCAAAGTCTGTGAAGTAAATGCTAGTTGCTCCTTTTGTACTTCCAACTATCTAAAAGCAGTTATGGAATAGGTCATATGACATGAGGTCAAAAATAACAGAGGACTAAATATAATCTTACAGAGGGTTTCTCCCAGTTCTATGTTTGTGAAGATACGTACCCTCATCCTAAGGGGAAGAACAGTAAAAACATGACTGTAACTGTTCTATAGCTAAAGGCAATAAAAAAAATTGAAATACTTTTGAGTATGAGGGTCTCCCTCTTGTCTTGTTGCAGCTAAGCACACTATAAAAGGAAATGTGCCATAATGTCTTTGGCATTGAACCCCTGCTGACCTGACCCTATCTGGATGTATCTGACTTTGTCAACAGAATACTTTGAATATTTTGCTGAGTTTGCTCTCTATTCTTGGACGTTTCTTTCTTTGCTAAGTAAATAAAACCTTTTGTACCATATCTTGTGAAATGGTGAATGTAGTTAACCCTCAGTGGCAACAGTCAAGCCTAAGCAGTGCAGATATATGCGTAGAAGCTGAGAGTCCTCATATTTTCTCAGGTCTCATTCAATAGACATGAAGATCTCACATCATTCTTTGAGGTAGGCTACAGCATACGAATCAGCAAGACTGTTACAGGTGCACAAATCCAACAGATAAGCTGGATACAAATCTCAAAATTCAAAACCATTAGTACTGGCATCAAGTATTAAATCACTAGAGGAGATCTGGGTACAATATGAGACGTAACAATCTTCAAACGACTCTGGTGCCACATACAAAAAGGTTCACCATTGCTTGCTTAGGGTGGCTTTTCAGAAAAAAATCAACCAAATCCCTGGAGTAACATTTGTACCTGATCCAGGCAGTTGCTTCGTAAGTAGCGTAGGGCTTGTTGTATGCTTTGGGGAAGAGGCTGTCCTGTTCTCTGGACGTGAACTATCAGAGGCACACCAAAGACATTCTTGTCCTTGTAGTCAGGGACTTTCATCCTCTTCATGAACTTTGGCACAGACCTGAAAATTAACATAAACAGATTGCATGAAAGTATCAGAATATTTACAGTCTCTCTGAGTAACACTACTGGCAGAAAGGGGTGACTGGGTCCTTTCTCATGAAGGTGGTGAAATGATGTTTAATGCATAATACAAGGACACTTTGCAATCAGTATAACTGATGGATTTCTGGATAACTTTTAAAATAGTTGTCCCCTGGCTCTAAGATATAGCATAATAATCTGTTCTAACAAACAACTTTTACTATACAGTTGTTATTCAGCTGAAGCCAACATGGTTTATAGCATCCGTGAGGGACTCAAAGCAACGGCACAGCAAAGCATACTGCAGAGAGTATCTAAACGTAAAGGAGATTCAGTCCTTTAACAAGCTGAATGTTTTTTATACTACTGGTTACATGATAGTTAATAGTATTTCTATTGACTAACAATTTACAGTAATAAATGATGGTGAGAAATCTGTATGTGCCAGATTCATCCTGATATAGGATTTATTTTAGTTGCATAACTTGAGTGAAGCTGGTGAACTTGCTTTCTTCCCAAAGTGATGGTGAAAAGGAGAACAAACTGGATTTGCTTTGTGGGAGTCACTACTGCAGTGGTATTTTTTAAAAAAAGAAAAGATGAGTATGACCTGAATGTGACAAAGATTGTTCTCATTTGTGCGGGAAGGAGATAAAACTTGGATGAAATGACCTACTGAAGGAGTACAGCATATAACTACAGCTATTAAGAGTCCCTCTTTTAAACCCTTAGAGACTGATTATACAAACTGAGGAAATACTTGTCAGGAGGTAAAATCTCTGCACAAACCAGAATCTAGAATTTGCTGTATTCTAGTCTTCTCACTTGAAGTCAGTTAAGGTGAGATTCATTTCAGTACAGATGTTTTCAGCTAGCTGCTGGGGGCTGTACCAAAGGAGAACAGCAATCTGAGGGCTCATCTTAATGAATTTTAGCTCTCTGATGCAGGTTTAGAAAGTTAGCAATCCAGGCTGGCTCTATACACACTGAAGGGTGAGGTATCTCTACAGGGTGACCCAAACCCTCAGCCTTGGATAGAATGAGGTGCCTTTGCAGTTGTCCATCATTTTCTACTGATCACAGACAGACAACCCTACTTTCTCAGATAAGACTTACAGCTTTTTGGAGTGGCTGATGTCAGTGAGGTGAATCTTACTTGTAGTCCCTTGTATTTATTTTTCCATTTCTAAAGGAAAACTGATCTTATCTAGCTCACAGCTGAATTAAGTAGGATTTTGGTCAAGTGCTTTGAACATGGAAATCACAATGTAAATGTCAAGTCATATTGGTTTTAGACTTAGTGTCTCTGTGTAGTGGGGAAAATGCCTGTTATCCTTTTGATTATTTCTCAGATACTTGTATCTCCTGTCTACATCCATTTCTATTCTTGTATATACCAGTCTGCATGGCCCATCAGGGTTCATATACTATTAAACATGCAGGTTTCTGTGGCACGTTGCTAAGGAAGGAGCTGCAATGCCATCATTCATGTCCATCTGCCCTTCGCTCCCCTCTCTGAGTCACCAGGTAGCTGTTACAGCTGCTAAGGCTATAAGCTCCCTCTAACGTGCATCCAGGCCCAGGCTAATGCTTGCATCTTTTGATTTGCAAAGTCCCATAACTGTTCTAACCCTTCTTTTAAAGCACAAACAAAACAATACTGAATACTTGAAGTATCAGCACCAGCCGTTTCTTTTTGAATCGCAAAATGAATTCTGGGGAAGACTTACTGTAAACATTTCCTACTTTTAATCACTCTCTCCTACTCCTGTTTATTTTTCTGGAACTGCAGTGTTGTTAGAGAGGCCAAGGTTGCCTCTCTGTTACAGAACAGGAATGAAGTCAGATCTCCAGAATCTATTTCTGACCTTGTCATTGACTCCCCAGGCAGCGATGAATTAAAAGGGACAGTTTCAAATTCTACACTTGAAGTAAACTGCTCCTCCTAATTACATTTACTGAATTCGCTATCAGAATAACAAAAATTAGGAGAAACTATTTCCCTCTAAAAGTATCTTTTTTCCAATTATTGATGGTACTCACCAGGTCCAGCCATGTTTGTTTGACATGGAGTACTTTTCCATGATGGCAGTAAGGCGAAGCAGAGAGAATTTCTGCAGCAGATTCAGTTGGGCTGCTGACTGATTGCTGATGTGAAGTGATGCGATGGAGTGGCTTTGGCGATGAGAGATTTGGAAACTGTGCCATCGTAATCGCCTTTAGCAAAGGAAACAACAGAAAAATTGGGCAGAAGAAGATGGTATACTGTGAGATAGAGCTGGGCAATATATAAAACATATATAAACATACACACACTACAGCTCATGATGTGTCAACTGAAAGAAAATGTAGCTTGGAGGCAAATAAAGCAATTTGCTTAATCTCTTTAGTTTTGGAAATGTCCGGGTTTTAACCTTTAAATTTAAATTCACAAGTGGGTGTGGGTCCTGTCCATGTACTGAGGGAAGCAGTGCTGCCTGCTATGCCCTTTAGCCCACAAATTTCTAACAGGATGTGGGACATCCAGACTCAAATGTTCTCTCCCTCACTCAGAATCAGGATTTGATGCCTGGTCCCTCACTTCTCAGGGGACTGGACTGACCACTAAGGTATTTGGAGAGGAGGTTCTCCAATTATCTCTATTATTAAATACTGGAGGATTTTTTTGAGAAAGGATTGAACCCCATGTCTCCCTGGCAAGAACTGTAACCACAAAGTTATGAAGCCACTCACATCTTCTCTTTACTCCAATGCACTTTCTCTATATACTGGATACATCAGAAAAAAGCCTCATTTCAGTTTCTTGTTTTGTCAAACATAAATTCTGGCTCAAATCCTAAAAACTTTGGCACGGATCATTTACTCAGTAGTTTCCTCGAGTTCAGTTGCTTGTGATGGTGGTGAGCAAGAAGAGGCAGCAGTAAACTATGGCATGGCAGAATCCTCTCTGGGACCATGACAAGACTGACAGCAGAACAGAAAATACTGGGTATTTTCTCACTGCTTTTTCTCATACAAAGCCACCCTATACACAGGAGTATGGGTCTAAAAAGGTCTTTATCCAGGGCCATGCTTCCTTGGCTTGACTCATCCCCCTGATTTAAAACAGGTCTGCAAACTTTTCACTTTTATTAAGAAGTTCATTGTATACCATCATTTCGTGCCATCATATAAGGGTTTGGGGCAGAGTAGCAAAATTCTCTTTGAGCACAAAAGGACACATTTTTAAAGCAGACCAGTGCATAAAAAAAGTGTACAAGGCTACTGATGCTAAATACAGGGGTGCATAACTTCAGAAGACAAACTGAAAATACATCTCACAACATATACTGTGTAAACAGTGGATCAAGAGAGAAAAAAAGTGCCTTAGTTTGCTCTCTTAAACCAGTTCCTCATTGGTTACACATAAGAAATTTCCACAGCAGGATGTCCCTTCTCCCAAGTCACACCCTTCCCTGGAAAGTCCCTATCCCCATACAGGATGAGTCCAATTGTAATTATACCCTGTGTCTTCTGATTCCCATTATATTATATTTCAGTCTATGGAACTGTATACAAATTTTTGCTACCTACCTGCTTGGCCTTGTGAGCGATGCTCCCACCCCAGAGTCTCTCCTGTCCCTAACAACAGTGGCTTCGGATTCATTCAGGGATGTTCCATCTCTGTCCATGTCACTTGGTGTGGTCCGGCCATCAGAAACAGAGTTTCCTTCAAAATCAAGAGTGATCTGTGTGGGTGACTGGAGAGGCAACGATGGAGATTCCCTGACTGAAACACCATCGACTGGCAGACCTGGTAACACATTCTTTGACCAGCCATCTACCACCTCTTGGAGTCCATTGACATGTTGCAAAATGTCATCTAAATGAGGAAAAAGTACATCTTTCTCTAAGTCCAGGAGGTCACCAGTACTAGCATACAAGTGGGAACCTGGCACATTGTCATAAATACTAATTCTGCTCTCTTTAGGACAGCAAGCCATCAATCCAGACTCTTTTGGAGTAGAGCAGTTCTGCTTCCCCAAAGAGATGCTGCCTGTCCTCCAGTTTACACTGTTACTGTTGTCTGTAGGTGAGAGGCTTTCAATAGAAAGTGCCTTTGGAAAGGTCCCCGGTTTGTGATCCTTGGGAATATGCACAACCAAGTTCTCTTGGGAATGAAATTCATTTTTGCGGTTTTGGTCGACCACTTGCCGCAAGGCTGTTCCTGACAGAATATCCAGGTCCTCCAGGTACATTCCACCTCTCTTGTTTGCTTCATGGCATTTGTGTTCCTTCAGACACAGTGTGCTCACCCCACTGCTGCTGTTTTCGGACTGACTGCTGTCACTGCTGGATTTGGCTGAAAAGGAAAGCCCTCTTTTGACTGAATCTTGTCCTAAGTTTTTGAGATCGCCATTGATTATTTGTACACAGTGCATGTCTTTCAAGGATTTTGGCTCATACTGGAGAACAGGTCCACTTATCTCTAGAGGACCCATTCTTCCTGGGCCTTTTAGTTTTCCATGCACACCTTTTGCTTTTAGTGTCTCCATACGTTTTAGAAAGGTTTTTGCTTTGGTTCGTGTTGGTTTGTCATTCTTCAGGTTGTCCTTGGGGGGCAAAGTGGTGTTTATCACAGTGGAGTCTCGCAACAGTGTACCTTCTACATCATGCTGGCCAGAGCAGTCACAGGTCTCCCTGGCAGCACTGCTGATGCCAGATTGACTCCTGTTGTCACTTCCCCCACTGCTCTCACTGTGAATAGAAGATACCTCAGGTTCACTCAGATCTGTGAGGACACTTTCGCTGCTTGTTGTATTTTTCATTTTAATGTCCCCAGAAGATCCATGTCTGTCTGATCGGTGAAGCAAAGCATCAATATCGTCCACCCGAGACCATCGTCTGCTAGTTCGTTGGAAAGTCCATTTATTACTGATAGCACACAGGTCTTCTTCATCTGAATCTTCACTCTGAAAGACAGCAAGTTGCACATGTTAAAAGCAGGTGTTTTTACTTGTTATTTGAATTAATGTGATTGATTGTGCTGTTCCACGTGAATGACAGGTGGCAAAGTCTCCCTGATCCTAGTTTATGAAAGACTGATCATCAGTCCATTCATAACAGCGTCTTTCATTTAATTGTAAAGACTGAATCAATAATCTTTACAAGTAATAAAAGCCTGCTCTATGTTAGGGAGCTCATGAGTTCCGCCAGTATCTCTTGGCTGCTGCAGGGCTGCATAGTGACTGCTTAGGAAAAAATGGGCTTGAAAGGTCCAAGTAGAGAGATCCTGACTTGCAGGGATGGTGTTAAGATACATGGTAAAGACTGGGAAGTAGCTGGATACTATAGCAATGTGAGACATTTAAGAAACCTAGACAGCAAATATCCGGTGCTACACTAAGTTTTGCAGTGAGAACTAAGTAAACATCTATAAACTTCACAGACCAAGTATATCTAACAAGACTTATGTTTCAGGAACATATAAAAAGCCATGATGCTTAAAATATTGATTAAAAAAGAATTATTTGGAGGTACTTCTTAGGGTGGGTCTGGGTGCAGGCAGAGGAAGGCAGTGAAGGCAGCCGTGGAGATCTGGGGTGGAGGACCACTCAGACTCAGTCCTGGGTAGATGGGGTAGCATCTACAGTTGAGGTGAGCTTTTGTACAGCGGCAAGCACTATTTTCATTGCTTTTGACATCATACGCACCCCAACCTTGATGACCTGCAGCCTGCCCCACTGTCTCTGGCTTCCCCTCACCTTTCCAGCTGTGGCAGCAGCCCCACAGCTTTTCCTCACCCTCTGCCTGCGGCTGCAGAACTGCACTATCTGTTTAGGCAGCTCCAGGACTACTCTGCAATGCAGACAAAGTGCACCTTGAAAAAAAAATTGGATAAAAAAGCTCTTCCTATGACTTTTTTCTCATCTGTTTACTCAAACAAAAAAGATACATCTTCAGCATGAAGCATGCAGTGTTGAACTTGATGTTCTCTAAGGATGCAAAGCCTTCAGTTGCTAACGAGTATCTTTGCCCTGACTTTGAACTGGATTTGTACTGCATTATTCTTGTAGATTTGTTTTAAAGCAGGGCAAACTAACTTCACCTACATGACATCCAAGCAGCTCTTCACATTCTTGGAAGCAGTATGAAGGCAGTAAAATATGACAGGCTGTCAGACTAAAATGAGGTGCTAAACCAGAAAGACTATTTTGGGACTGGAAAAGTTCTCATTTTAAAAGTCTATTATTAGAAGTATTTTTCTATAAAGTTTTGATGGCAAAGTTATCTTCCATCTCTGACTAGATCTCTGCTGGCCTGTCCAATTGAAAAATGTAAGCCGAATTTTACAAGAACTCCCAAAACTTGAAATAATGCAAAACCTCAGAAGAGGGGTTTAGTAGCATGCCAGGTCTCACTCACGCCATAAGCTTTTGCCAGTTTATCACTTCAAGTTGGCCAGATGTTTTAGGTCGTATCCAAAGCATAAACTATAGCTATAAAATTTCAGGCTCAGTCATTCCTCTTTTATCTGCTACATTGCTAACGTCAAAGTGTGCAGTGCTCCTGCCACTGATGTTATTCCACAGGAATGAATAGAGATCTTAGTTCTGTGGCTAGAGAGAAAAAGCAAGCAGATAGTGAAGCATCAGGAAAGGGGTTAGAAAAGGCGAATACTACTTTGGCTATTTTGCCTGCAGGGAAGAAACAGCTTATCAAGGAGCTCTGCCTTTGTTTTAGCTTCAGAGTGTACAGTATGCTTATATGGGTGAAGGACTGCACAGAGTGAGCCACTTAAAAATTCATCTATTGCGGTCTTAGTAGTGCCACAAAGTGGATATTTTAAAAACCGCAAGGTTATGTTCTGTTAAATATTTAGCAGCGGTAATTATATCTACAAAACATAGCACCACCCAAGCCAAGAGGATGGCACCAGCCAATGGGATAAAAATGTATTTTCTTATTTGGTGAACATCTCAATATGCCAAAGGGACCTTAAAGAAGATTCTTGGCTGACACAAACCCCTGTAGCTGCACTGCTATTACTGTATGAACTGACAGGATTTAGCCTGCTATTTCTACAAACTGGAATCGATAAAACTAGCCAAAGTGGCAGAGGTATTGCGAAAACACCATGAGGAGAGCAGAGCAGGAGACACAAATAAACAAATTCAGCAGTGAATATACTTTAAATCATTTTTAGAGGAAAATAAGTTTTGGTCTTATTCTTTTTTTGAGAAAGTAGAGATGAACATGCATGGATATTGGTAGTAACCAATTTTTGCCTCTAATGACACAAAGATAGGATTCCAATCTGCTCAAGAACCACTCAGAAAACACAGTTTTCGGTGTTGAAATTGGCAGCTCTACAGGAAAAAAAAAAAAAAAGGTTAGCTTTGTGCTTTAGTGTTGTGTTTTTTTTTCTTTTTTTTTTTTACTTGGTAATGAGAATGCTTGTGTTTTGTCACAAGCAAAATTAGACAAATGAAATATCTAGATACTAAAATGCTGTCATGATGACTCACTCCAGATTCAGCTGACTGTGAGTCCTGTGACATAATGTGCTTTTCTTTTGATGGAATCAGTAGAAATTCTGGAAACCACAACCATCCTGAATAACCCACTGTTCTTGTTAGATACCAGATTCCCTGACAAATGAGACCGTCCTGACAAAATACAGAGAGCACTTTGCCAACTGACATGTCACCAGCTATGGGGACAGTGGATCAAGAGTGGGTCTGAAAGCAGCAATTCATCTTACACAGCAGAGCAGACATCTTGGAGCAGTGACTATATACTTCTACTGACCCAGGGTGAAATCAAGTGCACAGCTTTGGAGCATATTCAAGAGTCCATTTAGTACTACTATGTTTAGGAAGACGAGAAGGGTCAAGTTTCTTGAGGAGTGACTGACAACATTTGCCAAAGAGAAAGAGGTTTTGATTCACAGATTTGTCGCAGTTGATTTAAAATAGTACAGCTTTTTGACTGAGGGTGTGCTTGCCAGAGATACAGGAGGGTAACAAAAGCAAAAAGTAGGTTTATTTGCAGTGGAATTCTGCCACATTTTTCCAGCTGGGGGCAGGAATTCTCATAAATCAACAGCTGCAGAAGGCAGTTAATCCAAAGGCTGATCTCTGTCTCTCCAAATCGCTTATGGACATATTTGCCACACATACACAAGGATTTCTGTATGTATCTCGATGAAGCCAAAGGGAAGAGAGCAGCCCACAGCACAAAGGGTTTGGGTGGGAGAACAGGCGGTGGGGAATGCTCACACCATGCTGGCTTTCACAGTAACCTTGCCTGGCAGCTCGCTTGGCCATATTTTGAGGAACCACTCAAGCAGCTGTGCTCGTCTTGTGCAAACCTGTTATGCTGAACCTCCAAAGCAAGTTGATTTTGCATTTCATTTGGTTCAGCATTCAGTTGCAGACCTGATTTCTGGCTTTTACACATACATTTACATTTCCTCCTGTCAGCAGTCTCTTCTCCCTCTTCTCTCCCCAACACTCTTCTCCTTTCAGTTGCTCTGTATCTATGGTCTCAGATCTCCCTCATCCTCTCTTTCTCTGTTGTATTCTATGTTCTGATTCTCCCTGGCCTCATGCAGGTATGGACCCAACTAGCTTCTGTCCCCCTGAAAAGAATATGGCAGTCTGACTTCCATAGTGAATAATGGTCATCTGCAAAGAGATCAGCTGAGAGCTTAAATCTATTCAAAGCAGGGAGGACTGGCAGCAAAATTAATAAAACCCAAAGATAAGAAAATTCTTTTTTTAAACCAACATAATCAGACACTTACAGAAGCAAGCAAGCAAGCATACAAACCTCACACCAAACCCAAAATGTCTGTTGAACAGAAGAGGAGGAACTGAACAAAATATCCAGAGGACAATCAGCATTCACCTATATGTTGCCTTTTGTATTTGTCTCTTGTGCAACTCCAGTATTTCAGCTTAAACACAAATAAATGAGTTCACGGATGCAAACCAGACACCACTGCAAGCAGGTCAATGACACAATCGAGTTAGTTTTTGCTGAAGCACCTCATCCTCTTACTGTAGTGACTACCTGCCCAGATGATAGTTATTGTATAGTCAGGGAAATTACCGTTCCCCCTCCCCGGTATGTTCTGGGTGTTTGATGTGGAAAGTATTGACACTTATCAGACAAGAAAAACCCATCAGATCTGAAACAGTGGAGAGAAGAGGTCTCCATGACTTGAGTGAATGGACAAAATGCAAGCTAAAGAGGTTACATACACAGGCACAAATGGGCACATGCCAGAGGTAAAATATTAAGACATTAAAACCATTTTCCATTCAAATTCCCTCAAACACTGAATAGAGTATGAATAGACTGAAATTGTAAAGACACCAAAAATGCATCTCTCAGAGGCAGTTTTTAAAAAGCATTAGACAAACGCTCTAAGGAAGGCAAAGCAGGCACCAAGATTTCTCAGAGTTGGCAGCTACAGTTGTACACTACTGAAGGGCTTGGGGGAATTTGTGCCCAGAAACCCAAACATTCAACAGTTAATGCTGGACATGTTACAAAGCTCTCAAAATCAATAGGCAGTTTTTGCAGTCCTCATCGAAAACCTTTAAACTCAAATAATTCCCATGTTACACAGGAGTTTGTAAGGATGAGAGTTTATTTTCGTATTCTTAACTGTGAATAAGTCAGCACAAGAAATAAATTATATTGTTTTAATCCAAGCAGCTTCCATTTTTTTTTTTCCAAGCAGGATTTTCCATTCTGCACTCACATGGCATTGGCAAACAAGCCAGCCTAATGAAACCACACCATCTCTTCACCCTCTAACTTGAGTTGCATGTATGTTTTAAGTACTGTGTATGCCCTCTTAACACACGTAGCATTGTTTCTGCTGTATTAGTCACAGTTTTTTTTCTGTTTTATTTATAATTTCAAGATTCAGTAATTCACATTATCATGTGCCCAGATAATGCTGAAATGTGTTCAAAGTCAAATACACTTAACTTTTAGAAGCATTACTGACTAAAAGGCTAAACTGGGGAGCTTTTATCAGAAAAAGCAGCACAAAGCCAGCACATTTTGTGCAGTTTCCTTACCTTTTTTCTTTGGAAGTTCACATCGAGTTTCATTGAGGCGCACTTGTTCAGTGTGTTCAGTCGTCTACAGGGCAAAGCAAATTCAGAAGATTAGCAGCCTCTGATTAAAGGGCATGACTTTTCATAAGTTCAAAAGCTTTTCTCTTATCTGCCAACTGCATACAGCAGGCTTCAGAAACAACAATAGTCATATTATTCCAGAGTATAAGACCACTGCATTAACAGGGAATCATAACTTTACATTCATTAATTGCCAGATTTTGTACATTGCTTTTTAATTCATAAACATTTAAGTACTTAGCAAAGCAAACAAGTATAAACAAACATGGCTGAGGGCTGGGGAAATTACAAGAGAAGAAGGAGGCAAATTGCCTTCCGCAGGACTGTAACATAAATGGTCTAAAATGTGGATTTCAAAGCACTGGTAAAAGACAGAAGAAAAAGATGCAGTTCCTTGCTTCAGGAGCTTTAAAATACCCTTTGAAAAGCTGACAGAAAGAATAACTTTTAGCAGTTAAATGTCTATCCACAGCCCATAGTTCCTTTCCCACACCTGTGGATCATGTATACAGGTTAACACACCCAATGTAACAAATATAACATCTTTAAATAAATGGTTGGCAATGATGTTACACTGGAAGGAAGGAAATGCATCCAGAGAAATTAACACATTTGTGAAGTGGAGTGATGCCAACCTTATGAAGTTTAACCATGCCAAGTACAGCGTTCTACACCTGAGTCAGGGCAATCCCAGGCATAGCTATAGGTTGGGCAGAGAAGAAACTCAGAGCAGCCCTGCAGAGAAGAACTTGGGGGTGTTAGATGATGAGAAACTTAACATGAGCTAGTTCCAGTGTGTCTTCGCAGCCCAGAAAGCCAACTGTATCCTGGGCTGCATCAAAAGGAGTGTCGAGGGAGGTGATCCTGCCCCTCTCCTCTAGTCTTGTGAGACCTTGCTTGGAGTATTGTGTGCAGTTCTGGCATCCTCAACATAAAAAGGACATGGAACTGTTGGAACAAGTGCAGAGGAGGGCCACGAGGATG
>JASSUY010030718.1:2354-58405 GCA_032466535.1 Forpus xanthops | reverse complement strand
AGCCGAAAATCCAAAACACAGTGCTACACCAGCTACTACTTAAAGAAAAATGACTGCTGCTGCTGAAACCATGACAGAGTTCCTGTAGCAGAGAAGGCAGTTAAACTGGAAGTTACCAGCGTAATGGCCTGGTATGGAGGGATAAACTGGAAGTGGATTAGTATAGTGGCTCGATATGGGGGGATGTTATTCCTTCTACTGCTTTCCTGTACAAGTTAATTGTATATAGTGTCATCGGGCAATAATAGCGTGCACGCAATTATTAAACATCTATGCACATTTCAGTACCTTTCCTTGTCTTCAATAACACTTCCTGCATTGCAAAAGTCAGGCATGGTTTGAGTCCAGAAACATTCCCTGACTGTAAATACAGTGTAAAGGCTCAATGAAGGTTTAAGAACTGGGAAACAAGAAAGTTTCAAAGCTTGGGAACACTTCCATTTTCTGAGAAAAAATAGAGCTGTGAAGATAAAGAGTCTGACAAAGAACACTGAATGAGGCCCAGAAACTGCTGTTCAACTTTTTTCCAACCAAAATGCAGAATGGCAGTTGAAGAAAATAGAACAAACCACACAGAAAAAGGGATTTTATTTTTTTTTTTTTCAAGAAATCCACAGCTATATAATTTGATTGCCAGAAAATATCACTGAGTGCACTGGCTTACCAAGATTCAAAATATATGAATAATAAGAATATTAAATTATAGAGTTTAACTGGAAACAAGAACAAATATCCATTGAAAACTCCACAGAAATTTCCTGCAGAAAATAATACTATCAAATTGTCTCCTTTCCAAAAGTTTTCATTTTTTTCACAAGAAAATTTAACACTCCTAAACCAAAAAAAGATTAATAGATATTTTTGGTACCTTTTTTAAAATTTATTTTAACAGAAATGGACATTTTCTTTAAAGAAAACACATTCCATCTGTGTAATGCCAATTTTCTCATTGTAAAGCAGAAGTCAGCCACTGCACAACTGGGTTAAGAATAAGCAGGACAGACTTTGCATTCGTTACAAACTTCAGTTTAGCAGCTGAACACTATCAGAAATAAGACGATATAGAACACTGAGCTGCTTCAGTACTGTAGTTCCCATGCTCTGTATTTAGAAGATCTATGATTTAAGCATGCCCTGACTTCTATGCAAAAAGTACAATATATTGCACTTACTGCTCTAACATATACATTTTGTTTCACAAGCAAATTTTTACTCTCTACTTAAGTATCTGTCTTTTGTTATCATTTACAGAAACTGACATTCACTTCCACCAGTACTTATACCAATAAAGCTGAAAAAAATCTATACAACCTTTGTGAAACATTTTGACTGTTTTCTCCATTGTACACCTATCACTTAATATATTTCCAAGACTACGCATAAGAATAGGATTTTTTTCTTAGTTTAGAGAAGAAAACAGTTCACACATTTAAGCAATAAATTTTTAGAAAAAAAAATAGGTCTTTTTTTCTGTAAAAATGTGAATTTATAAGGTATTACAGCTGAGGTTACTGTGCTCATGAGGGTTAGAACATATTTTTATACAAGAGAAAACTACCTAAGGTTTGGGGAGAGCAACATTTTCCATATTATTAGGTACAGTGGGACCAGCAAAATCAGGAAATTTAAGTTTTATGAGTTTAAACAAAAATCAAAGTTACATAGTCATGCTAAACATCACCCTCTGTTTAGTAGGGTACTTCTGGTTAAAAGGTCTAAAATGTTTAACAACTATAACTTGAACTTTTGGTTTCTTCTAAACTTATAAACTAAGCACCTGATTCAGGGAGAATAACTGGTTACAACTTTGTGCAAGCCTCTTTAAATTACTTTTCCTTGGGACATTTTATAGTCAAGTACTTTATATACATGGGGAAAAAATTTTGTATGTCCTATGTATTTATTGGATAATCTGCAAACTAAAATCTCAGACTGTCAAAGCTATAAACTATATTTCAGTGAAATGGGGAAATTATTTATTAATTTTAAGGTTCGTTGCTGTACAAAACAAAAATAGATCTGCAAACCATGAAACTTCCAAACAACTTTTAAATGACTTGCACAGCTTTTACTTACGTAAATTCTTGGAGGGTTTCTCAAGTGGTTTGTGACTCAAAGCTTCTAAAATTGTCACAGTTCCAAAATCACAGATTCCTCAGAAAAAAAAATCTTCAATCTGTTCTGAGAATCTCTGACCTGATGTATGTATTTACTGCAGAAGAAACGTTTTTTGTACTGAACATACCTTCTTGGAGAGCTGAGAATGCACAGCAGGAATAATTTGTCATGTTTCTGTGGCAATTATGTTACTGTTTGAATGACAGTGAATCTTTAATAACTCATAGTGTGCCTTAGCAGTGTATGAAAATGCTAGCCTCAACTAGTAATGGTTTGAGAGAATGTAAGAGAATTTAAGAAATAATTCTTGTATAATTGAAATGTAGTTCTGATAATTTTTTACATTGGTACAAATAAGAACTGCCGATGTGTAGCTGGTATAGTCCTTTCTTACATATAATACTGATGAAAGATAGAGGAAAAAATCCCTAATTGCTCTTTAAGAGTTAGGGTAATGGTCATTTATTTGTTTATATTCTATTTAAAACTTACATTTGGATCTTAAAAACCTCCATTAAATTAAAAGCAAATGCTTTAATTAACAAAATAATTATTGAGAAGCCACAAACAGCACTGGCAGAATTTTAGCAAATATTTTGATGCCATTTAAAATAGTAAAGGTGAAAAATATTTTTATTTTTTTCCCACAAAGAAAAATAAAATTGATGTATAGCAATAAATGTCTTAAAACATCACAATAATGACAAGTTTCTAGGGCCAGAAAATGTGTTGCAGGCTGACATACAACTCCAGTGAAATTACCAGAAATATTTTTGTCTGGTGGCTTTAAGCTAAATATATTAGGACACCAGTTTTATTAGAGCTTAAAAAATATGAAGTATATATGTCTTTGCATTGCTTTAAATCCCTTAGAACAGCTGCTCGAAAGATGAGCTAACCTAAGTGTTTAGAAACAAAATATTGTGACACTTCGACACAAATGGAAAAACAGCACAATCTGTTTGGGGTTGGGAAGCAGACACAGGCTTCACATGAATATCCTCATTCAAATAGGCCCAATGTGGCTATCAACTATAGCTCCAGAGCAAAAACTGCACAGAAGAAGGATACACATTCTCCCCCTTCTATTGATCAATTACATGAAGCAACAAGAAAAACATTAAGATAAGAGGTTTGAGTTTTTCTGCCTATATTTCTCTAGCTGTTTGACATGAATTTTTTTATTACAACATCCCACATGCTAGAGGACACAAGAGGCCGCTTTGATTGTATGGTTAAAGGAACCTATTAGAAATATGAAATCATTATTTCCGGAGGATTCAGGACATTTTTTTATTTTCCTGTGGACAGCTGCTGGCTATAGAACTGAGGCAAATTTAATTCAGGAAAATATCCTAAGTAATGGAGCCAGAGAGGCTTAATCAGAGTGGTAAATATTGCTAAGCCATCATTACTTGCTGAATAGCTATTAGTCATCTCTATTTTTTTACTGCATGCTTTAAGTTCTAAGGAGCCATTGCTTGCAATGCCTTCTTAAACAAAACAGAAAAATCTATCCTCTCAAATGACAGAAGTTTGCCAAGATAGCCTTGAGGGTCTAGTTTAACCCCCTGAAGTAAAGAATTCCACATTTTAAGGATCTAAATGCAAAGAAAATAAAATAAAATCCAGGCTCAGATTTTCCTCCAAGACAACAGTGGTAAAGAAGGAGAAAAATACAAACAGAGAAAGAAGGGCTCACTGCAGAAGAGATAGCATGAGAAAAAGCATAACAAGCAGTGTGTAAGAAAAGAAAATACATAAAATCCAAACATCCAGTCATAAATGCTTCATGATTGAGAATTTCTGTAGGCCTTGTAGAGTTTGAATCCATATAGGATTTACTCCAGGACATGGCTGTCTGACTCTACATGCCTTCCTGCAGGTGGGATATTGTAACTCTAATAAGTTACATTGGTCCTTTCTGTCAGAAAGAAAGAGCATAGTCATGTTTGAAATATTTATCTTTAGAGAAGTTTAATCTGATTAACATGACACAGGAATTGATAGAAGAATTATCGTAATTGACCTTATATAGGCAGTAAAAGCTAAAAGCATGATTAAAGAAAACCTAATTGTGTCCCATATGTTTGTTTTTGGGTTTTGTATTTATAATCTGAGAGAGGAACGCAACACCTCCAGAAGCAATGGGTGTTATTTGTAAAGAAAGCACAGTGGCAAGTATGAGCCTCAAATGCAAAGTAGCTCCAACTGCAAATCAGCCAGAAATATTAATTGGACAGATCAGATTTCTGGTTATCCCAAGTCCATCTCAAATAATAATGAGAGACTGCTAATTAGGAGGCCAATCTGAAGATGCAGTCAAGGGATTCAAAAAATCTGACTAAACACCAGTTATTCAAACTGAGTAAGAAATTGAACCTGTCTCTTAGAGAGTTTATTTAGGTAGAACAAAAGGCGGACAAAGCACAATTCTCACTGTGGTTTTGACAAGTAATAATCAGAGGCTTGTCTGCCTTGAGTTCTAAAAAATTACAGATGATACATAGAACATACTGCAGACTATAAAATGACCTTTCAAAGGAAATCAGGAGCAGAAATTATTTCAGTGTGTGCACTAAAGTATGAGCTAAAGTATAATGAACATTCTGAAAATGTGTTAAAAGCCTTTTTCTTCTTTCATGCATGTACATAGAAATAATAGCAGAAGTGAAAATTTGATGGATTTTCTTATAAGCACTGATGAGTTTCAATGCTGTTTAATATTTCAGGTCCAGTTCAAAGCTTATATATGTGTTAAAGAAATTACTTGTTAGCTTAGCATTGGTATGGTTTTCTCTATGCGAAGATGAATGATGGTAATAAGTCTACAAATCTTTAAATAGTATAGTTCCGCAGATTTACCCTGTGTACTGGGTTTGGCGTACAAGTTTTTTTCATCTTAAGCAAAGCACACATCTAAATGCATGCTGACACATGAATTTTTGTACCTGGTCAGGAAGTGATCAGGAAGTGAAAAGGCCACTGGGGTGGCCCTGATGGCTCAGACATGGACATACCCGCTGTCTGAAGTTAGGAGAGGTGAATCTAGAAGCTTTCTGACCAAGCAGGAGAGTTTTTAAGATAAAGTTATCCCGACTTAGATGAGAATCCAGGCTGTAAGCTCATAACCAATCCAACATATTGTGGAAATCCAGTAACACAGAAACAATGTGTTGCAATGACCTATTTACTTGGAGTTCATTATTCAGCTGCCAGACCTCCCTGCACTGTCTTGATAGAGCTCCAGATGGAATGTGTATCCCAGCCACAAGGCAAATTGAGCTGTGACTTCAGCTGTTAACAGGATGTTTGTGTTTGTAGAGGAATTGTTTTTCCTCTGTCATTAAAAGGCACCTAAACAAGAAGCTGTGATTCTGTAAGTGATGATGTAATGTAGTGTGATAAATACTTCCGTGACATAGTGACTGTTCTCAGTATAATGACATGCTTCACTGATACTTCATCATCTTTTGTCTTCAACCAACCCACAGCTGCACTGCAAAGAATTGAACATGTCCTAAAAAAGAAAGGCGCTATCATAAAAAATCCCTTGTTTTATGCCAGTGGCAAAAAGGATTAAGACTTTATGTTAGTAACCAATCATAGGAGATTATAGAAAAGAAATTAACTTAGTGTGTTTTGCTTTGATATATTTTAGGAAGGGCTACTTATAGCCCCTGTGGCCTGAAATCAGTACACTGAATAATGTATCAGGCAAGTTCAAGCACTGTCGTCATTCTAGGAAGGGTATAAAAGAGCGCCCTGAAGCTACAATTGCTATAGGCATCTCTAAGAAGTGCAGAATGTACATTTCAAATAGCATCTGATCGTACAGAAGGTAGCTGGGGTGACACAACAGTCAAAGGCAATTAAAACTCAAGTGAACAACCAAGAATCTGCAGCAACATTTGAGAGAATCATTGAAAAATTACAACCCATGAAAGAATCACAACAAGCCAACAGAGACACCAGAACCAAGTAACAGGTGTTCATCCATGTATGAGCTTCTCACTACAAACACAAACATTTTGCAGTAACCTGGGCAAACACAGGTGGATGACATATTTTTGTGCAGCTAATGAGAACAAAAAACCTTTTTTCTCCAGTTACCCATACCTTAACTGTGTTTGAAAACACATCTTCCTCCCAATTCTAAACAATAAGCACAGGCCCCAGCTCTGCCTAGGTCCTTAAAGCAGACAATCTATAACACTGCACAGTGTTGAACTGACATTTCCTAGTCATGAGATATAAACACCAAAGCAGCACTAAATACCAGCCCAAGAAAAAGAGTTATTAACAAGATCATTTAAGCTGGGAATTAAAAGACCCTATGTGTCAGAGAGGGATCTGGACCAGTCTTGCAACACAGACAGCACTTGTAGTAAAAACTCTTTTTAAAAGATGTTTAGCCAATTCAGGAGTGGGATTTTTATGGCTACTTAGTATATAGAGCACTGAATGTTTGATGTCTATGCCAGCCTTATGTTATGTAGGTCTAGGTTCTTATGTTGTATTTAACATTTTTTTCTCAGCCTTGGAATTTACTCTTAAAGATGGAAATATCCATCAGAACTCTCACAACATTTGCAGTGAGCTGCCTTATATCAAAAGGTTTGGAAATCCTAAACAGATCTGAACTGGAAATCTAATTCAAAATAAAATACAGCTCAAGTTTATTACCAAAGATGCTAATTTGTTCATTTGAAGCAATGTGTGATTCTCAACCAAGCAACATTTGAGCATCTCTCTTTTAAAGGTCATAAGATTACATGGTCTCTTCAAAGCTCCCTTATTAACATGGATGGATTGACATTGAGGAAAACCATGTACTCTATGTATTTGTATTCTTTATTTATCTGTTCAGACTTTTTTCCCTACTGGTGCCTTTCAGACTCTCTAGGCATATTAAACCCGTTAAAAGTACACATTTTAAACAAAATGCATCAAAAGGAGCATTAAAAATACAGACCTCTTTAAAAGTCTCCTAAAATACATGAGACATTGTAAAAAGTGTGCAAGAAAATCATATGAGGCCAGGAAAAATATTTTATTTCCCTAGGAAAGGAAAATCTTTGATTACCTGTCGCTTATGTTGCTGAAGCACTGAAAATTAGTCTGAATTTTAATTATGATAAATGCAGTCACATTGATCTTGCCTTCCTTACCAGAGGTCTAATACTACTGATTATACTTACAGAAAATTTCCAGGCGACCTCAGTGGGACCAGGCTATAACCTCATGATCACTGCCACTTTTGGTTCATATGTGAACATCTGGAACACTGTAATTTCCTGACATATGCCTGATATGAAGGTTGACAAAACTACATCTAATAACCACATTCAGTAGTTTGGTACCATGTGTTGGAATTTCTGTGTGTGAGCATGTGTGTTTGCAGAGGGTGGGGAAGCACTTAACTATGATAATGCCCAATGCTAATTAAACCCAGATATACCAGATAGGTCCTTCATGTCTAGCAATACCTTTTTCACAGGTTGATATTTGGGCACATTCGGGGAAGAATTAGTTGTAACAATCTAAAAACTGAGTAAGAAACACACGAGAAGAGTTTGTTAAGTAAAGCCCAAGTGGAAAATGAGTCTGGACTTTATAGTCACAAATGGGAAGACATACTAAATGTAATATGAAAATCATATTTAAATATTATGTTTAAAATCCCAGAATTTCAGTTGCCAGCCCCATGGGGAAATATACAGTTACATTTCATTACAAGGCTAGTCAATAGGGCTATGTCTCAAAAAAGGAATTAAGTCACCTCCCCTTCTCACACACAAATTCATGGCTGATCACCATAGAAATTGAGCCATTACAAGATCATATTCTGTGAAATATACTACAGTGGCCTGGCTACCTCAAAACCTTCCCAGTTTTGTTCTGTTCATGGAAATGGGAGGAATTCTTAACCCAATAAAGAATAGAGAACTTTTCTTCACTGAGGCCATGTTTCACCCACAGATACTGATACTTGCAATGTTTTCACATACAGATCTGACCATCCCATTCCTTTCCCCAAGGCAAAACATGTCCAAACTTTGCTAACTTAAGAGCAAAATATAAAACATTCCTCTTCACAAAAACTTTCCCATCTAGGGAATATCCCTGGAAGAAAAAAGAAACAGGAACTTCCGAAAACTTTGGTGTGGAAACCACCATAACAAGGGAACTGGAAATGAGAAAACTGCAATCATACTGATGGTTACACTTGAGAGAAATTCTATGCAGTGAAGGAAAAAGTCACTCAGTATACTATATACTTGATCAAACATATCTATATCATAAGTAGAAGGAGTTGCAGGTCTTGTGACTAACATTCAATTTTAAAGCACATAAATTAAGGCAGGGGCTCCAGACTATGGTTTAAAAATAGTTTGAATTAAATTTCTTAGAGTTGAATCAGTGTTTGATGGACTACAAAAATAAGACCTTGGTTTGGTGTAGCTGAAATAGAAAAAACATGTTTGTTCCTCACAATTCTTGTCTGCTTTCCTTGCATATTTCAGCATCTAAAATCTTTAGGACTGAGCTAAAGCAAAATCCTTCCATGGGATACAGCAGGTGTGTGGCTACTGTATAATTAAATCTTTCTCCTTCCACTTTTGATGCTCTGATTTCCTTGTAAATGATAGTTTGCTTTTCTTACTTAAGCAATAAAGGAATTCTACATACTTCATGCTTTCTGTGAAACCTCCCATGTGGATCTGTTTTTGAGGGTATACAATGAAAAGGTAGCCTGGAACATACGAATCTGTCAAAAACCCAGAGGGGTAATATAAAAACAAAAGGGTGGAATCCAAGGCAGGTGCAAGTGCAATGAATACTTGTTTGCTTTTGAGTTCATTACTTGTTCTTTGTTTAAAATTACAGAACTTGGAAAGGATTCAAACAAAATAGGAAGGTGTATCAAAGAAAGCTGAAATTTATTCAGTTTGCTTTTTAATTATCAAAAAGAAAGTGGTGAAGGAAACAAAGTCTTCTCCTTACCTTGCTTTCATTTGTAATGATCTTCTCTTACAACCAAATCCAATGTTTCTTCAGAACATACTGAACCCTTTATAAAACCATGGACAATTGCGAATGTTTCCATTAAGAAAATCAGGATTGAACAGGACTACTGGCAATAAGCACTCAGCTGAAAGAGAGAAGAAACACTTTTAGTCCATCATAGAATCACAGAATAGTTTGGGTTAGAAAGGACTTTAAGATCATCTAACTCCACCTCCCCTGCAATGAGCAGGGTCGCCTCACCGTAGACCATCTAATCCTGGCCTTGTGGTTCTGGCTGTGATCAGAAGGACAAATGCTTCATCTCTAGCAGTGCAGAATGATGTAGGAGAAATTAGCCATTAGTAAATCAGTTTTGAACCCATCCTCACCTTAGTGCCTAATCAGAACAAACCTATTGCATAGGATAAACCTGCTTATTGCCCAATCACCAAAAAGCCATTTCACTCAAAGGTTTTTCTGTTCATACACTCACAGTCCTTCTGTCTGCTACTGACCATGCCTGCTCTTTCTCAGGCATGTTGAAGAGGTGGTCAACACAGTACTAAAGAGGGAATAAATAGAAGGCATACTGTTTTGAAATTCCATTCTTTGTCAGAAGTTCTGACATTTATGTCAGAAGAGCAGGAACAATAATATACAGACACAATGTGAAACCATTAACAAGAACATTTGCTGTCAGTGTAGAATTGCGCATGCGTATAGGTTTGCTAGGTAAGACCCAAATCCAGTTTGCATCATACAAACTAACTTGTATCATTGTTTTCTGCCTATACTGTGATGATAAATTCTACAGTTAAATTACACCAAAAAAAATGAATTTAAATTATTCCTCCTCTATATCTTTGGAACCTGACATACGAGACTACCATATGATAATGCCTATTTCTTGTACTGTGAGAGTGCTGTGGTAGTGTTCTCAATTAGCATTGCCTTTAGTTTTCATTAAAACATTCCTTAGTTTTCAACATCTATGTTGTCATTCCCCCTATCTTTAGCATTTCTTCTATACACCCATTAAGCTGAGGAGACCAGGGATGCACATGGACAAAAGGAGCATTCCTTTTTGCTTCTCTACCTTTTCCTTACTAAATCTTAATACTTTATTTGCTATGTTACCACTGAATATGCAGCTGACATTCATACTCTTAGAACTCCATAATCTTTTTCCTCAACACTTAGTTCAAATCCCTCCACTATGAATGTAGAGTGGAAGCTGCTTCCTCACATGCAACTCTTCACATTCACCAGTGCTAAATTTCTTTTCTGACTTTATTACAATAATACTAAGCATCAAGAGAGCTTCTCTCATCCCAAGGTCATCTTTTGGTTTAACTTCTAATATTTAGCTCCTCTGGCAAACTTTGGCATACAGTACTCAACCTCTGTTCACTAGCTCTTTAACTTACCTTGACATCTGAATACAAAAGTAGAATCTCAGTTTCAGCCATAAATCCTCAAAATATATCAGTGAAAAGGAAGACCCTAAGAACCACCACAGGTAAGTGTGAAAGAATTTAATATATCAAGACTGGGAAAGGAAGGAGATGGGAGTCAGCCAAAGCATTTGGGAAAGAGTAACACCTGGTCACTGACAGTAACTAGGAATTAACAAGCTGCTAAATGCAACAACATTTTAACTTTGGGATTTGTGGTATAAAAGACTAAATTATTTATAAATTGAATTACTGATCCTCAGAAGAATTATCCTTCCAGCTCTCAAGTTATGACAATTTCTTTTAAGTTTACAATTGCCTTAAAACTCTTCTCTTACAACACTGATTTTGTCACTATTAAAACTGTAGCAGTGAAGTTTAATTACTTTTCTTATGCAAACAGCTTTTGAAATAGAGGCAGAGATGTAAAACTTAAATGCTTTCTTATAAAAGCGTTGAAATGGGTTTTAAATTTGCCTTCTGATACTACATTAGTGTAAGACCTATGAAGAAAAGCCAGACTGTTACTTTGGAAACTGACACAGACTTATCACTGGGTGTTCAATAGCTATTAATGCTTATACATGTGGTATTAATTCTGCATTAATTCTGTCAAAAATGATATCATACACTGAAAGTCCAAATTATGACATCACTAAAACAACTTTGCTCTTCATGGGTTTGGAGCATGACTGTGCCAGATTTGACTAGAATTTATTCATGCAGCTGATTTTGACAAGTTCGGTTTAATTAGTTCATGCCCTCATAATGAACAAGAGACTGTGCTTTTGAAGATTTGCCAGAATACTTTCTATTCTCTTCAGCTTAAGTGCCAAATGCATGCACTTCTTTATACTATTTATACCTTTGCCTATAATTACTGTTCCCTAAGGTGTGATTGTCCTATTTCATAAGAGTTTGTGCAGCTGCCAACATGAAGAGGTAAATAAATTGTAATACCGTTGCTATGAGGTGTAAAAATCCCACAGCTCATATCCAGACCCTTGTATAATAAACTCAAGTAAACATTCCATTTCCTGTCAGCGATTGTGGTTTGTGACTAGATTTAAAAAAAAGCAGTGCAGTAAGTCATCACTTTTTTAATGATTTGCTGAAAACAATGCCATGTAAGCATGAAACAAAAAACAGCTATGTACAAATATTTATTTTTATGAAGGAGAAATATCTGTATGCAAAGTTGCATAGTTCAGTGTTATTTGATAGTGTTTGGAAGCTGGTCTCATCTCCATTCAATGTGGAAAATCTTGAGATGCAGCTGATATGACAAAAAAAGGGGCTAAAGCCTTCTACATAAAGGTGGCTTGAAGGTCACCTCTGCACTATTTTGAACTTACTGCAACCTTTGCAGAGATTCTCTCAACTCCCTGCATTTCTTAAGATGATGTGGCTTTATATATTAATGGTTGAACACCATGGCCAGAGGTGAAGATAGCAAAGATTTGTTCAAATCTGTCCTTCCAAAGCAGTGAAAGGGTGGAGAGCAGGAGGCCTTCCTTTCACCACTATTCACACCTATCATATATAGAGGATCCCCTCATAGGCCAGGAAAACTGTTGTCTCTCTTGCTTCTATAAGGAAAACACACGTACTTTACTCAAGAATAAGATTTGTTCTTTTTTGCTCAACTGACAATGGTTAAACAATCACCATACTCCTATTTCCTTGTCATGGGAGATGTTCTGCTTTCTGTCCTCTTAACCAAGTTGTACTCACAGTGTAGACATATCATTTGGTATGAGAATGATTTAAACAAAAAGCAGGTACTTTTCAGCAGGAGACACTAGTTCAATGCTGGTGACAAGCACAACGTGAAAAAGTATGAAAACATATCAGCGCTTACATCTTTTCAATAGAGAGGTTTTGCATATGTTAGTAGAGCAGATAAATGGGTGCCGGTGGGAATAAGATGAGCACGTGAATCACGTGTGTCTGACTTCATGAGTTAAGCTATCTATAGAGTAGCAATAAAACCTTCAGGACACTCTACATAAGCAGGTGGTTTACATCACAATACAAATAAGTTAGTTTACATATGCTGCAGGATTTTTAAGTTCTTTGTTGGAGTCACTTTTCTCAGTGCTTATAAAGCCGCATTGCCCAAAGCCCACAAATTTGCATGCCTCAGTTTCAACTGAAAAATTGGAAGTTAAAACTAATACTTTTATTTTCGAAGCTGGCGCTTTCATGAGGCTGGGACAGTAGATCAGGAGCTCAGCACTAATTTCTTGCGGGACTACAGTGAATGAATTTCACCAACTCGTTCTCCCTTCTCCTCTTTCTCTCTTGTGAATGTAAAGTGCCCATGGTAAGGATTTTCTGTGACCCTGCATTTCTGCAACAGCTTTTCACTGGGGCCTCAGTCGCAGCTGCAGGCAGAAGCCCAATACGAAATATTTTAAAACATTAACCATCACTTACATAGCTTTGACTTTTAAACTCTGGTATTTTATATTTTACCAAGCCTAGTAGAAGGAAAAAAAGGCCATATCCTGTTGGAAAAGGGGGAATCCCATCTCTACCATGGTATAATCTATTTCTGGTCTTAACAAACTGTGGGTTATTGAAATTTAAACCAGTCATTAGCCCAGGACTGAACATTACATGGCCTGGGAATCAGTCCAATGTAATTTGGGGGTGGGAGGGTGGCTCAGAATTCCAGGTTTGTGAGGAAAGCAAGAAATATTTTCCTGGCAGGTTTGTTTAAAAAAAAAAATGGCAGCTGTTTTTAATTGCTGGGAGGGTCAGATTGTTAAAAACGGTCCCAGTGGAAATGGATTAGTGCATGGGAGGATGTCAAGGTGCAAGATAAATGGAATTTAGTGTCTAGTTCCACAGTTTATTATCCAGACAGGAGCTCCACGTACTGCATGTATGTACACGCAAAACACCCAACATTATGGATTGGAGTAAAGGTATTATTGTTGACATGGCTTTGGAGTGACAGCATTATTCATTGAAAAGCAGAGCTATAAGCTGGTGAATTATGCAAGTTACACAAACTGAGTGCGACTAAGCCCTTTCTATCAACACAACAGACTGCATGCTTCCTTTAGAACATTATATTTTTCAAGAAAATTATTCTAGAAATGCATAAGTAAAATTAAATGCCCACGTACTTTCTGTCTTTTGCTCCTGCCTCTGTAATGTTAAATTGTGTCTCAAAGTGTACCTATCTTGAATCTGCATCTATTCAAAAGGGAGAATGAAATAAGACTCATTCTTGTAGATTTCTCAAAAATCAGTGTATCGCATATAGGGCTTGATGTTTGTTCATACTGGAACATCATCATATCCTTCCAGGTGACACTCTTCAATTTATGTTCTTTTTATTAAAAGACTTATTTAAGGAGGCCTTGGTGCAAGTCACATACAAGTCTATAACTCAGATCCCAGCCTCAGTTCTGTTGAAATACATCAGGCTACTACAGTTCAGAAGTCTGACTGAGGGGTAGGACTATGCTTGTTTGGAGACAAGGATAGCATTTGCACAATGTAACTGAGGCCTTGAAGTAAAATAACATGAGAAAATACAATGAAGCTGGCCAGATTTTGTTTCAGTTTATGCAAAAGGAGCAACAAGTATTATTAGAAGAGGTATCTCTGTCAGAGGTAGTCCTTTTGAAGTGGTGAATGCTATCAGGTCGAAGAACGTGACCATTGTAATACCTGGGTTTGGATCCAAAACCAGAGCCTGCAGAGAAGATCCTGCTATATTGAAGTCAATGCTAAGTTATACATCGACTTAGCTGGGATGAAGGGAAAGGGCAGATGTTCATCTTGATGCTGTTTGACCCATTATTCATCTACTGCCACGCTTCAGTTCCTGCCTCTGCCACTTTCTGCTCCATTTCTTCTCTGCGCCCATGCCGTGTCTGTCCTTAGCCAGGAGCACCCTCATTTTTTCCAGCAACCTCAGGTAAGGGTTTTTTCAACTTCAAGAGAAGGTAAAAAATTTAGGAAATAGTTAGAAAAGCAGCTTTCTTTTACCTTTTTTCCTACTGATTATTCTAATGAATTATTCTACTTATAGTCACCTGTAATTCTCTGAGTGACTCACTTCTTCAACATTTGTTTCTGTTCAATATTTTAGCTTAGAATCACAGTTCACATGAAACTGTGATTCCCTGCTAACAGTTCAGATACCCCTTTTTTCTGTATGAGTTCTTGGAAGACTTTGCAAGATGGTGCTTTCCTGTTTCTCAGTTCATTGCATCAACAGTAAATTCCTTTGATTAAATTCTTTTTACACATACTTCAACTTTACTGAAAAGAGGCCTAATACAGATATAGTTTATTTTTTTCTCCAGTATCTATATTATCTATAACTTCTGAAAGTTGAAAAAAAATCATCAAATTTTCTCACAGTTCCCAAGCAAGAAATATACAAATGTATTGTTAGTATTTGAGTTATATATATGATGACTCCTTATTTCACACTTTAACTTTTACATCCATAATTCTCATAGTTGATAATATTTGCTCCTTTCCTTAAATAGGACTAGATTACTATTTTCTAAAGGCTGCAACTTTTTCTTAAATAACATTTTGAACCTTGCAATCCAACCATACCAGCTTTTAATTGGCTATTTTCTCTTTTGTTAAGGTGCATTCATTCCTCTGTGACTCCTGGGATGCCTGAGAAGCCTCCATGCTGAGTGTAAGGATTTTAATTTCCTCACTTTTGACTTTAGGGTTTTTTAACTAACTTTCCCCCTGAAAAAAAAATTTCATTATCAAAAGTTTAGTGTCACAGTCCCACATTTGGTTAAATCACTCCCTTGAGAATGTTGAACTTAATTATGCTGTGGTCACCATTAATTAGTGGCTCAGCGACAGTTACTTCTTGAACCAACACTTGTACATTACATAGGACAGAGTATCTTTCCCTCATGTGTGCTGTAGACTCAACTGTTAAAAAAAATATAGTCTGTGAGGTCAAGAAGTTTTTTTGTTAAATCACCCATTGGAAAAGATGAATTTCTATGCAGATAGCTGAAATGCTCCATTACGACAATTTATTAGTCTTGGTTGCCTATGTGTGCCTGCTGACACTTCACACTTCAATATTAATAGTCAGTTTTTGTACAATAGGAAATTTTGTCATAGGTTATTAAAACTGTAGTATGTGTTTTCATACTAAATTGACTTCCAATACCAAGCCTTTCCATGGCAAAAGGATTGAAAATATTGGAAAAAGATGCAATGCTGTTGCAAAGTTCTCAAACAGCATTGCTCAATGTAATTTTACTGATTTGATGGTTAGTAACTTATAAGCTATACTAATATTCTTGTAAACTTCTTGTAAAATTTTTTGCTGCATCGATTCAATTCATTCTCTTTGTGTTGACTTCTGTATTCACTGAATTCCTCTGTATTATTATGATATATTGTTACCTCTTCATCATTATAAGACACTGTGTGGCCTACACTTGATAGATATCCTAGTACTCTGTGAGTACTTGTAATACGAAAAAAGAAGTCCTTGACAGGTATTCAAAATACAGATAACTTATACTAACCTTTCCATATGGTCTTTTTAATTTCATGTTCTATTTGTTGAAAATATTTACTTTTTCTTCTTTTATGTCACATTAATGGTTATCAAGCAAAAAAGCAAAAACATTCTTATTAGTTTTTTACTCTACACTTGGAACATAATTGCAATTTACATTTTTAATTTCTTCCTAGGCTTAAAGAGGTTAAGTTGTTTACAATTATTTCTGTACTGAAGTCTTATTTACAGGGTGATAGATGTTTGCATATCTTTGGGAGTCTGGTCCTGGCTGCACCAGATGCTCACAAACAACAGTAAAGATACCATTTTCAAAAAAGAAGGCTGGAAGGTAAAATCTTTAGAGGAGCAAAGCTTCAACCACATCCTGTGCCTATATGCCATCACTCTTAGTTTACAAGGTTCTATCTATTCTGGCAGACAGTGTGTTTCCTGCAGAATTCCACTCTGTGACTTCACATAGCCCAGAAGTTGTACTAAATCTGGATGTTTCATCCCTCAGATGTAGTTAACATATTCTACAATCTGGCACAATCTGTTTAAATAGAAGAAATGAGGGCAATGGTGTCAGTGATGCCAGAAGAACCAGGCTGACCTGTATGGTTATATATAATGGTCTATAATGCTCTGTGTGCTCTATTTTTCTGCTTTCTCTAAAAGTCTCCACATATGACAAGTCATATATGTCAAATCAGTAGTCTAAAACCTTATAGTGAGATTAAAACACAGGATTTGTCTCTTTACAGCTACAGCTAAATGCCTAGTCAGTGAGAAAGTACAGCACTGTATTCCAGATTCTGATAACAAATGTCTTGATTTGAGAATGTTTATATCTGAAAACACTCATTCAGCCTAGGATATAGATAGCTATGATTTAAACTTCAGACTGTGAAATTCATCTCCAGACTAAACTATACATACACCCGAAAAAGAAAAAGTGAAAAAGGAAGGAAAAAAGAAAAAGAATAGAAAAGAGTGTTCTATTTTTTTTTTTTTTTTTTATTTTTATAAGATAGCTTCCAAAGACAGAAGAGAGAAATAAGCCCAGTGATGGAAATTCCAGTGTCTCAGGTGAAAAAATGTTAATACAGCTTTTGGATATGGTTTTACACTTAGCCAAGAAGGAAATGGAAAATTAAGAGGTTCTTGGAAAATTAAGAGCTTTTGACTGAGGATCAAGACACTGACTCAAGAGAGCCTGAAATTCTACAAAGGCTATTGCCAGCTTGCGTCAGTGAGAACAAGTGGAAACAAACCAAAGAAATTTATCAAGTTACATTGGCAGATGAACCTAAAAGAGAAAGAAAAATGTGTTTATTCTTCAGTTTTGTAACTCCTCGGCAGCCATTCTTCCCAACTGCTGCCCTGCTTATTAGCTCCCTTAAAACACTTTTATTTTGCTTCTCTTTCCCAGAGTTTTTGCATTATCTAAGGGATCCACAAATCTCTTTGTTGTAATTTATGTAACAAAGGGGTTAATATTCTTGATGTTTTCTCTGCTGGGATGCCAAATAGGGTCACCAGGTGTGATTCATAAGTTGTTCTTGCATGCAGCTTAGCAAAAGCACAGCTGTGGTTACACACTGGGGGTGGAGGGAAAGGGGAAGAGATCCTGACCCTGTTGGAGTCAATGGGAGTTTTACTATTTACTTCTATGAGGCCAGAATTTCACCCCAAGTATCTACATTGGTCTTGTTATTTGTTTTCCTTTATTCAAAAGGATCCTTACTGTCACCATTGCCAGATTTCATAGAGATTAGATGTGAATCAATAATGTATTTAATTATTATTATAACCACCAATCTGCAATATTGGATGACAAGTAAAACATGACTGAAAGCTTTAACTCATAATGAAACCTGATTTTGTTAGAAAACGTGGGGGATTTATCCTTTCTTTTCAAAGTATTTATCTTCTTCAAAAAATACTGACATCTAAATGTTAGCATTTGGAGAAAAATATTTTATTCTAGTTTAAGTGTGTGCACACCCCCAATCACCCTGTTTTCAGTTTCACAATTTACAATGTTTTGAAAAAATAATCCCATATTTGATAGACAGGAAGAAAATTTGCCTCTAGCACCATCTGCAGAAGTGTCATTGAACTTGGCCTTCTGTATCATATTTGCTTCTGAAATATAAAAAATTGCATTTAACCCAATCACAGATTTAACAGAATCTTCTGTTTTATCAGTGCATTATCTCTTAGTTGATTCTAAGTACATTCTTATTAGCTCAGCAAGCAAAAAATGAATTTTGCTATAACTGTGATTAAAATAGCTTGAGAAAATGTTATTATAAGTACACTGAGGTAAGAAGAACATATTTCAGATGAAAAAATAAGAGCTAAGATTATGTTAAGAAGGATCTTAGATTTTGGTCAGATAAGGATCTTTCTTAAACCACTTTCCAACACTTTCCACTTATTTGAAAACTAATCTATGATAATAATTTTCTGTGGCCTTAGCTCAACTGATACCAGATCATCTAATTCCTCCATGGAAATGGGTGATTCATGTTCTCTATAGGTTCTGGACAGACACACATGAGACTGGAAATGTAATTGTACAGATCATACTCAGTGTACTTAAGTGTTTTTCTTGTAATTGAATTCAACTGTGAGATGGTTGACTGTAAAGCAGCTAGACATGTTAATCTTCTTGTATAAATCACAGTGACATTTTTTTCTGCTTGTGCTGTCTTGGCTTTAACAGGATCAAATAAGATTCATTGACAACAAAGAAAGACAATTATGTGTTGGCAATCAAAATTTCCTATTAAAAAATGGTGGTGGTTACAGTGTGACTGGAAAAAGAGTCCCTCTTGTAATACGTTCATAAAACAAATCAGTATATGTCAATATCTTTTATATATCTACTAATTTGCTCACAGTACATGCAACCATCAGCACAGTGCTTTCACCTCAGAACTTGAGAGAGTATTTTTTCAAACACACACACAAACACCATCAACTGTCATTAGCTAAATACTGAAGTAAGGACAGACATATTCTGTTTCTTAACCGTATTCCAGGTAACTGCAATGACCTGAAGGCAGTTGTTGGTTGGCTCATCAAAGACCATGAAAATTGTAACATTTTCTTCCAAGGTTTGATTTAGAAACGACATTGAAGAAATATCCATGTTTTAATAGGTATTATGCCTACGCTAGCATATTAAACATGTGTGTAGCTGTTCTGACTCCATGCTACTGAACCTTCTAGCCTTTGAAAAAGAAGTGACCAAATGCAAACTCCCTCTTCTTCCTGGACTTCTGCTAAATTCAAGGTTGAATCCAGGAACTGTGTGTGAAAGTGCTTGCTGAACAGGGCCAAAACTATCCAGAGACTGTTCTAACAATTTAGTGATGTAGATGTCTGCGTTCCAGTATCCAGGAAGTTCCTTGGCTCTGTTTCATTTATAGTAGAGGTGTTACTGGCATTTACTTACGTATATGCACCTTTCTTGTGACATAATAATGTATCAATTTCAATATTTCAGTTGTACCGTCATGGTTTAAGCCCAACAGTAACTCAGACCAAGCAGACACTTTCTCACTCCTCCCCTTCCTCTCCCCCACTCCCATAGGGATGGAAAGAAGAATCGAAAAAATGTAACTCCCACAGGCTGAGATAAGAACAGTACGATAACTAAGGTATAACAAAAATCACTGCTGCTACTACCAATAATAATAATGATAAGGGAAATAACAAGGGAAGCGAATACAACCACTCACCACCCGCCAACCGATACCCAGCACAACTGAGCAGTGATCTAGCCCTTCCAGGTAACTGCCCCCAATTTATATGGTGGGCATGAAGTGCTGTGGCATGGAATATCTCTTTGGTCAGTTTGGGTCAAGTGTCCTGTCTCTGCTTCCTCCCAGCTACCCTTCCTCCCTGGCAGAGCGTGAAACTCAGAAAGTCCTTGGTCAGAGTAAGCACTACTGAGCAGCAACTGAAAACATCAATTTTAATAAGCCCTGTTCCCAGGCTGAGAGTCAAAACCACAGTACTGCACCAGCTACTAAGGAGTAAAAGTGACAGCTACTGTGAACATCACACTCAATCCAAACTGCCCTTCTCCTCAAACTACATAAAAATTACTTCACAATGACCAAAAATCAAGCCACTGCTTAACCATGCAAGACATTTTCATTGTTCTGAAGTTCAGTGAATAAAATAATCTTTGGCTCTTATATAGGACCATTCATCCAAGCATTTCAAGGAATTTCAGAGGCACTAAATAAAGAAAAAGATTCCTCTGGGAGTAGCTGGAAGACCATAAAAAGAAAGCAGTTCAAATCATCATAAAAGTTCTTAAAAACAACACAAAACTTGCTTCCATAACAACTGTTTGGCTCTGATGTTCTTTATTCTTGTTACTTCACTACTTTTTTTTGTTTGGAAATAACAATTCACACTTCCTTATAATATGGATTTTGTCACCATGCAGGCAAAAGTAATACCTTAGTTATTACTTTGTACTCTGAAAATTTATTGAATGATTAGGAGAGGAGAGTGTAAAAGACTTTAAGATACTGTCCATCAGTCTCGTATCTGAGCTCACCATGGAGACTTGGAGTGCAGAAGGAGGAAATACTTCACCATCCGCTCGTCTGGGCTAGATGAATCTGTTACAGTACCCAGAGGAAGGATTCTGAAGAGCATTTATATATGTTCTGATGGAAGATTTTACTGCTAGAATGTTTTATTCTAGCTCTGGACACTGTCAGCCTCCAGTTCAGTCTGATCTTTTGTGGCAGGAAAGACCATGCTAAGATCCGGCCTGGGAAGGCTGAGTTTCCAGTGCCTAGTAATTGACTGCCTAGATATGTCATCCCTGCAGGAGTTATTGCCTGGGGTTGGGTGGAGGAGCAGGTAATCTCTGAGAACAGGAGGGAAGGCAGCAAGTAAGCCTCAGTGCCGCATTGCATCAGCAATTTTCAGCTCCGCTCCCAATGAGGTCATGTCAGTGTGTAAGTGGAAGGAGCCTCAGCCCAGACAGCAGAAACCAGATTTAATTTTACATTGAAGCTTTTACTTCACAAATCTATACAAAGTCATCTCTTCATGAGGAGTTTTTCCAAGGAGAGCACCAGAGGGCTGGTTCTCAGTTTAATGAATGCATGTGTCTGGAGAACTCCAAGCATGTTTATTCCTGTTTGAGTAGCATATTTTCCTTTTGTACCCTCTTTCTCTTCTATAGTAATGTCACTGTTATTGTCCCTCTGTGTGTACATTCACATATTATGTATATAACCTCTCTTTTGTAGGTCATGTCTCTCTCTTCAGCACTTATCCAAAGGCAGAAGCACGCAGGCACTCATTGCGCATGCTGGGTTATCTATTCAGCACAGGAAAATGCTCCAATCCAGTCTTTAACAAGGCAGCTCAGGCACCAGAGGCAGCATATGTATTCTGGATTATAGTCAGACAGAATGCTTATATTCCAAACACGTAATCACACGTGACTTGACCAAAAATTCTCCCAGTTATTCCATTTCAGGGAATTATGTTTTACTGGCTTCTGAAAGCATTTTCCATCTTGAATGGCTGCATAATGCCATTTAACGGCATCAAAAAGGAAACAGAATTTGCTTCAACTTATTGAATTCTGCCATTTCAAAGGTAGAAGCCAATCAGTGCAGGCTATAACCAACTCAATAATTTTACTAGTTTGGGCGATTTCTTAACAAGGAAAAGAAATCTGAAAAAAAGATTATAATTAACAGTCCATTATTAATGAGAAATTAAAAAGTAAAAAAAAAAAATCTATGATTTCAAGTTTCATTTAGCTATCCCCAAAAAGTATATTTCCAATTCTGATCCTCCTTTTGCAATGTTTTTGTCAGCTATTACTCCTTCAAATGTATGACATTGTTAATAAGTGTTAAAGATTCCTCAGGCTGGTTTTGTGCCTGAATTTTGCAATAATTTTAACAGCTACTGTGCAGCCATTCTTTGTAAGAAAGATAGACAAGAACAAAATAGATGAACATTACTATGAGTATTGCAACACACGAAGTGATGCACCACCAGCAACTCATTAGGTATCAGGTTTCACATAGCAAAGAGCTAAAGAGTGGAAGTTTTGAACACAGAGCACGGTGAAAGCCAAAGATTAAAAAGGAGTTAAAGGGCTAAGGCAGTCTCCCAGAGGATCACTTCCTTGGGTAATCACTAGCTAAGAGGATCTTGTCTGGATCAATTCCTCCCCCACGGATTTGTTAGTGGCTACAGTCAAGATCAGTATACTTCTGATATGAAGGATTCTTTGGGGACTGAAATGTTAAATTCAGCAGAAAAAGAGACGTAATTTGGTAACATGCCTTCATAAAATAACTTACGCACTAAAAAATTGATGCTCTTGAGAGAGAAACTATTAAATGTGATGAATAAAGGTACAGTAATAGAAGATATAAATTCTAGAAGTAGACTTCAAATGTCATAAGTGAAGGATAAGGTTTAACAGGATAAAGTTTTATAGCAACCAACAAGCCTTTAAATGGCCTAGATACTTATGAATCATTTAAAGCAGCTGTGGCCAAGCATGAGGATTCATTTTTAGGTTCTGAAACATCTCTGCCAGTAATTTTGTACAAAATTTCCTAATCTATAACCGTACTTGCTGAGTCTAACAGGTGTGTGCTCAAAACTGTGTATTTTCCATTATGCATGTGAAGGAGCCCTGTCTATATCAATTCAGATGGCTCACAGACTAACTGGGCACACACAGATTAAAAAGAGAATATTGGCTGAGGCCTATAAAGGTTATTATTTACTGTTAAGTGGCATGACAACACACATCCCTATCCTAGAATGACCAAAGATTCCCCTTGAATACCCTGTAATATTGTTTTGGGTTTGTTCCATAGGACTCCCCCATCATGGCAGAAGACATTAATGTGCCCTGGGCAAAATGAGTGCACTAACTGAGGAAAATCTAGGACTTAATTTAGAAGATAAAGATATCTGCCAGTGGCTGGCAACAGAAAACACAAATCTTTCATGTAATGCTTTATTGTTTGTGGTGTTGGAAGTTGCATACTCATTCTGGTTCAGAGCTCAAGCATAAGGTTAGGTGGGATAAATCCATTCCAAATGGGTGATCACACAGCATGTATCCAAAATAGTCCCAGTCATCAATGACAGCTATTACATTCTGCTACCTATGGGGAGAAGGAGGAAGAGGGAGTTATGCAAAAAAGAGCAGTGGTGAGTAGGGCTAAAAATGTTAATTTTCCTTCACTCAGACTTACATGACCAATATATAAAGTCTATCATATGCAGTACACATAGGAACTGGTCATAATGTCAATATATATTTTGAACCTGAGTGGAAAAAGTTCCTGAAGCCCAGAAACCTTAATATAATTAAAAAATACTCCCATACTGTCTTAAAAATCCTGTTTAATACTGCTTATGAATGCAATTATCTTTTTTTTTTTTTTTTTTTTTTTTTTTTGTGGAAGCATAAAAAGACCTAGCCAATCATATAGCAAAAATCATTTAACTTCAGACAGGTACGTATTCTTGAATGTAAAAGTCTTGCATTCAAGTCATTACTTTTACCTAGTTTGTGGTAGGCTGCTCTCAATGGCTCTTGCTGGAGCTAATTCCACTTAAAAGAAAACTAAATAACCCCTGTATTGGAGAACTGAACCTTGCTTTGTACCTTCCCATGTGAGTATGTTAGTTATTTTTCTACAGCTGGTGAGTCTCTGTTTGATCTTGACACAAACATAATCAAAATTCAAAACATTTCAAAGTTTGTTTGTTTTCCCTCTCTTTTCTTTTTTCTTAGAGCAATAAAAATTTATTTTAAAAGTATTTTTAAAATATTCCCAACAACTTTTAACCAAAGTGGCTCTCAAAATGAAAGGATACATTTTAATGGAGTTGAACCACAAAAGGCAGTATCACTAAATTAACTGGTCTTGCAAATAATGCAATTGTTAAAAGAAATAATCTTCCAAAAATCATGGGTAAGATGGAAAAAAAATACCAATAACTAAGAAACAGTAGGGAGGAGGAGAAGGAGAGAATGGTGACCTACATGAAACTGAGGAAACATTTGCTATGTATGAAATAAGGTGAGAAAAAAAAAGTAGGAAACTCCCTACTTATGCCTGAAGTGAATGTAATGATACAGTATTGCAGTGCTGAGGCTGAGAACTTCATTTTCACTTCAGGTATAGAAAAGAGTTACTTAGGAGTGTTATTATTCCCAAATCTCTCAGGAGGACTGTAGCAGACACAACTGGGCCCACAATCTTGAATGCCATTATTTGAATCTGTCTTTTCTGTGTCACACTAGTTTGAGTGTATATAGTATATTACCTTTAATTAATTGAGTGTTTATGTGTTAAAAAGTTATTCACTTGTGCACAGAGTGATTTGCTGGGATTTATGATGGGAACATTTTATAACAGCAGCGTGTTTCCCTACAATTTGTATAGGTTCATTCATTATAATTTTTCCTGATGTTTTGCCTACCATATTATTACCTTCCCCAAAGCAATGAAATAGCAGCTTGTCTTCTCACGGCAGAGAAACGAGAGGAATAATTATGAATGTGGAAATCCCAGTGAAAACATGCTTCTATTGAAAGGGCCTAGTGGTCCAAATAGAAGCCTGCTGGATTTATGAAGTCTATAAAAAAAGCAAATATACAGAAAAACAGATGCATTTTTTTCTTCCAAAAATCTTGGAAGTCTTGCACTCAGGAAAAAGTGGGGGAAAGTGAGGAGGAGAGAATGTTAAATTTATCACAGAATCACAGAATCATTTAGGTTGGAAAAGACCTTTAAGATCATCAAATCCAACTCTTATCCCAGCACTGCCAAGTCCACCACTAAACCATGTACTAACCATGTCCCTAACATGGTTTATGCCTATAGGCTACGGAGTCTGAATATATCATCACAGTTTCAGGTCCTTGCATAACAATTTAATCATTTGGAAGTGTCCTTTTCAGAATGAAGAGTTTGTGAACATAGTCTTTGATTTGTTACCCCTTCAGTAGCAAAATCACCTTTGCTTCAAAGGGATAACTCTTTAGGACAATAATGGGAAAATGGCTAGCATTCACTAATGGTGGTAGGGGAATTATTTTTTTTCCAGGCTGTCAGGGAGGAGGTGTGGGGAAAGCCTGTGAAATCAATTCCAGAAAGTTTTGTGGATCACTGGTTATTTTACAAAGATCCAAAGTTGACAGGACCACCACAGTCATTTGTGTTTATTGTTCAAGAGGGTGCTTTTTTGGACCATCCTTAGCAAAAAAAAAAAAATAAAAAACTCATTTAAGAAAAAAAAAGGGGGGTCGTGGGGACCAGAAAGGAAGCAGGAGGCAATGTAAGCAATGAGCCTGCTCTGAGCCCGGCTCTAGGCTAGCCTTCTCCTCCACTGCCCCTGTCCTACCCCTCTCTTAGGTACTTTGTATTATTACATGTGCACTCTTCATTGTTATTTCTCACAACAACCCGGTCTGCTTCTGCATTCTGTCGTCCGGGTGGCCACTCATAAAAGATGTGATTTACATTCTTGTTTCACTCTCGCCACCTTTTAACTTCCTGTTGCTTCTGCAGCTCACGCTTTGCTTGCCTTTTCTGTTCTTTTAATTTGAAAACTGAATTTATGTACATTTCATATTTATTATTATTACATGTTTACACATGCAGCAGAGGAAAAAATAGATCACTGTCATCAGAATTGTCCTAGATTTCTTTTTAAATTAATTTATGTATCATAAATGCTTCAAAATACTGAAAAAAAAATATGAATTTGCTGGAAGGGCAAAATAATTCCAAAATTAAAAAAAATAACTTTATCTCAGAGCTTCCCCTCACATCCCAAAATTTTTCACACCTAAAAATAATTATGTCAAAAGCGTTACTGCACTTTGTCAGCATCTATTACAATGGGTTGAAACTCCTTTCTGAGTAAAACAATATGAGAAAGCTAAAGATTGGAGGGGCCACAATGTGACAGTGGCATTCATAAATGAAGTCATGGAGCTTGAAAGCATGTGCTCACCTTTTTCCAGGATCAAACCTCAGATGGCTGAACACAAGTCCTTTGAAAAAGTTAAGAAAATTTACCCCTACTGAGGAGCTGCCCCTGTGAATATAAATCCATGTTATGGCAGAATAAAAGGGTCATTTTGTGCTAATTCAGTTCCACTCAGCAGCAAATGCTGAGCAGGAAGATCTGTCATCAAGTAGAAGCCCTCTGACTGGCTGTACATTTTTTGCTGTAAATCTCACAGATTCTCATAAAAGGAGGCCCATCCTGAGTTCTCACTGGAGACTAGAAGTAGCCCTTGGCTTTTGTAGAAACAGCCAGCAGCTATGGCTGTTTGTTCTTTATTCCCCTGTCTGCCTTAAATTCAGATCATGTTTTCTCTATTAAGGGTAAGGAAAGAAAAGTGATTAACTGGAAGAACATATGAACAAGTGAATAGTTCAGAGTTCAAGTATGCACCCAAGATTTGGCTGCTCCCCTGAAATTTGTCTAAATTTATCTGATTTTCCAGAACTAAAGAATGATACATCATGCCCTCTGTCTTCCAAAAGGCAGAGCAATCCTCTTGTGTTTCCCACTCCCCACAGGCAGTCTTACCTCAACATTTCTTTCTAAGGGGTAAAGAGGTCCAACACCATCAGTTGTCCAGGCACACCTCTTTTAACTTCACTGTACTTTTCATCTAACTTCAGTACAACAGAACAGCACAGTGCTTGCAGAATCCAGGTATCTGACAAGATTCAGGAAGGTGATGATTCCAGATCTGTTACACACATACCATGCAAATGTTTCGGTATTCTCACATCACCATTACTTCTCTGCAAGATGATGAAAAAGTAGTTGCCTAGTTCAGAGCACGTCAACTAACTTTGCCGTAAGAGCCATGCCATGAGAGCTCAGGACTGGCAAACAGTAGCTTCTGACTTCTCATCTGAGTATTGTCACTGATGTACAGAATGACACTGGAGTAGTAAATTAAACACCCTCTGCCGCATTCACCTCAGCTGTAAGATAGAGTTCCTTATATATCAGTACTGTTTGAAAATTAGTTACTTTGGGGGGTACGAGGAGAGAGAATTATATAGGTGATAACAGTTATTCCTTTCTAATAGGAAGAAATGGAGAAAAGTGCTACAAATCCAGGAAGAGAAAATTTAAAATATTTTTAGCATATCAATAACAATAATATCATTTGCATCACTTAAAATACATCTAGGCAATTAAAATTAGATTAATCTAGACTTCATAAAATAATAACTGTAAAGATTCTTGCACAAAATTATATCATAAATTACTAAAATGAAGTAATAAAATTCACTCCCATGCAGCATGGCTAGCATAAGAGTTACATTCATTTGCATTATATCAAATGATTTGTTGGACAATAGCTTCTACTTTGAGATGCAGAGAGACCATAAAGAAATACCATGGAGGGAGAATAAGAATAAGCATTCTAACAGTCTGTCAGTGGAAATTAAGGTGAGAGAAAACAAAGAGACTTAAATGTACCCAGACATAGTACATAAAAGAGTTTTAAATCAAGCTCAGGTTTCCCTACCTCCTGTCCAACTTTCTTAGCTCTAGAACAACCTCAGTACAAAATGTTAGTATTACTAAACTACTACATTTGAACTTTAGCTAGTATATTTGTGTTATGTTATACTTCTGCAAAACACTGAGTGTAATTTAATGGACTTTCTGTAAGTCAAAGCACAGCAAGTACATATACTGACATCCATAAGCCAGGGAACAAGGGCTCTCACTTACAAACTAGTCATTGGGCTTAAAGGCAGAGAAAAAATAAGTGAACTCTTCACAAGGATACTAAGATTTATAAAATCATGTAGGAGAGAAAGGAAAAACATTCAGAATCTCTCCATGGAGAAAAAGAAAAAAGAAAAATAAGCAGAAGCAGCAAGTTCAGTGGTTATCACGACTAAAATGAACTTTTTCTTCTCTGCTTTGAAAAACCTTTAAATACAACAAATATGCCTCAGACTGAAACCTCTTTGATTTTAAATGTTTCCCAGTGTCTTTCTTAAGTGTTTTGTTTTAAATGATGAAGTCTTAATAAATAGTGGACACATAATAAGCTTTTGTGGGATTTGGACTTTATCCCACAAGTGAGAGGAAGACCTCATAACTCAAAGAGTGATGAAGCCGCAAGAGAGTTATGAAGGTTTTTCCGCACTAGTGGGATTAATTCCATACTCCACAGATGCCCATTATATAGAGGTTCTCTGTTTATACTGCATGCAGGTAAAAAGCTTTTTTTTTATTAGATTAAAATGTCAGGGTTGAATATAAATGTCGTAGTCAAAAGAGTAAAGAACAGCTGCTTTGTGGTGCCACAAAACATCCTGAACACAGTGGCTGAGTTAGCAGAGACATTCATTGAAAGTACTTCGTGTAGCAAGCAAGCATCACTGCAGATCACTTGCTCCATGTTACAGTGGTCTCACTTTCTGCAATGGGGAAAGGAACCTCTATTTTTTTGAAGAGGTTCTGTGAATTATTTTTCTTCTTGAATTCCAGCATTCAAGACATACAATGACACTGTTTCCACTGCTCTTGGGCTTTGCTGCTTCATGACTTTGAAGGAGGTCTTCTTAACTCACCAAGATCACTGACAAAGGAAAAGGAGAACTTATACAAAAATAAGCAGTTGCACACAGAAACAAAAAGAACCTCCAGTCCAACCCTCTGCAACCCTAGAAGACAGCTGAAACTCAGCTAAACATGTCCCAGCAGCAACCAAGAGTGTATTCCATATGAGCCAGAGGTGCATTTTCTCAGTTTCATGCCCAAAACACTGCCTGATCTTATGTTAAGACTACTGTTTCATTGTTATATGCTATTATTTATATCTGGCAATTCTCCTTTCTGTACCAGTGCCTTCGAAGACTAGATATAACCCTCGGCATAAGATAAAATCATGCTCATGTACTGATATATTCTGTATTCATGGTGATATTTGTCTTAAGAACAGAAAGGGTCCAACATACCATTTTAAGTATAGATCTGGGCTTTGATCTTAAGACCATAAACATTCCTTAAGAGACTAGGTTCTCTGCAATACTAAGTTGTAAGTTAAAACCCAAATCATTCACTGTTATTGAAAACCTTCTGTATTTATCACATTCGACAAGACAATTTGGTATATGTGAGGCATAAGCATTCAAAGGATCTTCTGACTGTATGTTTATTTACAGATGTACATTGTAATGTGTAAACCCCATTACAATAGATCTCTGGGTTTCATTCAGCATGGAGTAAGCTACCTTCAAACTCTGCATCATTCTGCCCAGCTTTGAAATACCTGGGGAAATCTTTCCTCATTTCTTAAAACCAGTTGCTGCTTACAGGTTCAACTGAAACTTGCAGCTTGAAATACACAAATAAGTGGGCCATGCCTGAATGTCAAAAACCAAGCAGCTATTTCAGAATGAAGCCTTGTCATAACCACAGAGCACAGACCTGCAATGAAGACTAGAGTATCAAAATGCTGCCATCTGGCACGGAACAACAGAAATACAGATCATCCTCTGGTTAGTGTTGATACTGCTGGGCAACTGCGAGAACACACTCTTCTTTAATACTTCGTCTGATGCTCCTTTCAGAGGAGAAGGGACCTCTGCCTGCTGAGGTACCCAAGCTGTGGTCAGGCTCCTGTCACTCCACAAAAAGCTGGCGAGCCACACAAGGCTGGCTTCTTCCCTGCTGTGAAATAAAAACAAAACAGAACACCCAAACCAAAAACAAAACCAGAAGACCTGTAAGGGAGTAAATAAAGTCAAGAGAATAAGCTGAAGGTAGGATTAATGTTTTTCAAAAGGGGAACATGCTTCTGTGTGGGTAAAATCTGAGAGATTTGTGCAAAAAACCAGTTCCTACCATGGCCACAACTCTGTAAGAGGCAGTGTAAGAGGCAAGCATCTCCTCTGCATGGGCTATGACCTGTAAGAGAGTCTTTGTGAACTGTACTACCTCGTTAAGAAAATATTGGAAATCCCATGCTATGCTGAGACCTGTAACACCCATGCCAAGAGGACAAGACACCTGAAAAACGGTGCCAACTGAGGTGGCAACTCAGTCTAGATGTGCCTTAACCTCAAGTCTGTAAATCTGAAGTTCTGCTCTGGGTAGGATACAAGGAAAAGATCCTTTTAAAGGTTCTTTTACGCTCTGCTTCTGATGGATCGGTATTTTGAGGTCAAGTATTTTTAAATATTTATTTTTAGTGCTTTAGCATATCTGCTTGACTACTTAAAATAGTTTAAGAAGTATTTTGGGCACAAAAACAGAAACACTCATAGCTTTAATGAAGCTTCAGAGTTACCTCCTCATCAATCACAGCAGTGTGGAGAGGTGCTACATGTACAGTTCAGTAGTAGGTTTTTTATATTGCTCTGATACTCTCCGTGTCAGAAAGAAGAAAGAAAAAAATAGCAGAATTAGAAGGTGAGACAAAGAAAACGGTTACGATGGCTCATGGACTAGAACATCAGCAAAGTCCTTTCATTTCTCTCTATTTTATCTCTACTTTTAAGATTAAGTTTTAATATTCTGCCTCAAGAAAGCTAACACTCAGGTTAGTCTGAGAGGGCATTCTTACATGATATAGCAGATCTGCAGTCAGAGGGAGAAAACAGATTAGGAACCAAATCAGAAATTAGAAATTGGATTGTGTTCTATCAGCTTTATTTTATAAACCATCACCTATACTCAGGACCCAGGCTCTTCTGGCATACATTTTTACATGAGGGAAATTCCACAAACTTATGGAGTTGTTCCATATTTATTGCAACTCTTTGGAAGTCCCTATTAATATTTCTGAATGTTTTCCTACTGGGTTGAGACAAGAGGTAGAAAGTTAGGTGCAAAGAAGTCCACCACAATGAAATCACAGCTTCTCAGTGTGGAAAGATTTCTACACCTAACTTATGCTTATTCCATCCATTTTATCCCACACAATCATATTACTTGCTGTATACCTTGGGAGTACTGGGCAGTTGGGATTTGAATGGTTGGATCATCAGGTTATTCATACTGGGCACAAGGACCTGGAGAGAACAGGGATCAACAGCAGCCTGCAGTGCATCCTACTGCAAAAAGGAGCAGAGATTGAGACATGTCACCTTTTCTTAAGCAATTCAGGAAATATCTCCTTGCTTCCCAACAAGATTATTCAAAGCTGCAATTCAGAAAGGGTGCAACGTAGTTCTTTTGCCATATAAAACACCCCTGTCAGTACAGGGGGAAAAAAAAACACCATATACATTTTCTAAAATCTCCCTATGCCTCTACATGCAAGCAGTGAGGAGGGTGCAGGAAGATGATATCCCATAGGCTGCAGTGTCCTCCCCTTGATCGATGTATGTTCCCCATTGGGGGTATGACTTCAATTCTTTCCTTGAAACATGAATCAAATGAGAGCACAAGCACATATGTTTCCCTGTCAAACATTTCACTTCCTGGAGACAGTTAAGAGCTAATGTGACATACTGTGCATGGTTTATTTTCGCTTTTGGCCAGCAAATTTCTGTACTGTTTTCCAGACCCTTAAACTTGGTTTGTGTTTGCTGAAAGAAGCATTGCAGACACACTGGTTCAGTCTAGTAAGATTTCTAGCACATAGACTGATCCTAAGCATTCAGATGAGGAACTGAGAGATCAGTAAACCAAATTCAGGCCAAAGGCACATGTGTTCCTCTTCACATAAGACCTCAAAAGAGCAGACTGTGGAGTTTCTTCCATGTCATCATATTTGCTACATCATCCAGCCTGCCTTTTAACAAAACTTAAAACTGATGAAATTTGCTGGCTTTTGCATACAGAAAATAGACACTCAGGGAGAACACATGTTCTGCCTTTTTGTGGCTTCCTGGCCAAAAAAAAAAAACTAAAATCAAAACCTGTGCAGGCCTCAGGGTAATCCCTTGATGTGTTAACAATGGAGGTTAGAAAACTGGGGCACCAAGCAGCCCGTCTGGCTCACAATGACGATGGTAAGAAATGGCAGAGCCAGGAGTAGACCATGCTGTACAGACAACTGATGGAACCTAAGTGTTCATTCACTGAAGTAATGAAATTCAAGTCTCTCTGTGGTATAGAATGGGAGAAAAAGGTGCTGCAGAGCCACCAACGATTTTCCTACTTTGGGACATCTTAGAGATCATCACCCACCTGATAACAGTTTGAAGGAGCTTTTCTTCTATCAGCAGGATTTAACCATCCATAGACCCAATGCAGCAGAGCAGCCTGATTAAACCATGACAAAGTTTTCAAGTGATTCCTGGACAGTCTGTCAGGGTTATCTGAACATTATAATAAACAAAGGCAGGTTCTCAGTCCATAAGTAAGAAGCAGGGCTTGTCCAGCTTATCCAGCAGTTGCAGACAATTAGCCCTGGAAAACGTCCACCTAGAACCGCATCTGACCATTATTTATTTCTTGTAGGGTTGAAGAACAACGTGAGATTGCTATGAAGCCTTGGGGAGCACCTCTGATACCCAGTTAATAATAAGATAACGCTTTGCATTTCTGTAACACTGTTCATTTTACAAGCCTTGATCAGTCAAGCATCATCAGGCTGCAGTATCTGAAGTATTTCAGAAACCAGGAAAAGCAGCAGGTAAGTCCCTTCCTCATTGCCTTACCCACACTCCTACAAGCAGCACTTCAGGCAGTCTCTAAAAATTGTATGAAGCAGTCACCTGTCTGAAGACGGCTGGGATCACTGCAGGGCATGCTCACGCAACAGCATTAGTAAAATGCTAAGATGTTAATATTAATTTATTATTTAATATTAAGTAATTATTCTCTTTTGAGTTCTGTAGTACTAATGTATATTGAAATTAGCAGAATACACGAGTTTTTAGCATATAGGTACCACAGCACTACAATAGAGGACAAAATATAGAGTCCAGTGATAAAGTAAAAATTGGGTATTCTACTTTTCTGTGTGACATTCAAGTGTAACAGCAAAGACATAAGCAATGCTAGAGCCTTTTGATCTGGTCTTAGTTTTTGGGCAGCATCTCCAGCTTGGCAATACTACATCTTTAGTTACTTTTAATAAAAAAGCCATATGTACATCATTCAAAACAAACAAAAAACAAAACTCTATAGGAAGCAGCAAAAACATTACTACTTATACTAGTGCTAAGGCAGTTCAGTGCCACTGAATATCTTTGAAAACTCTTCCGACAGCTCCTCTCTCCTTCAGTCAACAGTTTAAATGCATACCTAGTTCAGACAGAGTATAGCAAGGGAAGCCTCTTCTTGGTATCGGTAATACCAATACAAATTTTCCAACACACATATGCCAGCATGCTTCAGACTTTACCTGGGGAGGAGAAGAGGCAATTTGGCCTCTACTGTGGTGTAGCCCCTGGCATCTTTGCACAGGCTGCCAGCAGTGCCAGCTGTGGTAGGAGTGGTATTTGCAATGTGGAATATTGCCTGCCACAAAAGCTATTGCACTGCTGGCATTTCCCCCACTCTGTCTTCCTGAAGTGCAGACAAGGAGAAATGTCAGAGTCATTTTGGGATATAAAACTGCCTGACTACCTCACTTCTTTGTGTTTGGCTATTTGCAGCCCCCACCCCCACCCTACCCCCTCGTTCTACTTAGTGTTTCCACGCACAAGTATTGTTTTAACACAGGATACCTCCCACTAAACCATGCCACCTAAGGCAGTGTCCAACCCAGCCTTGAACAGCATCAGGGATGGAGCATTCACATCTTCCCTGGGCAACTCATTCCAATGCTGTCCTCGTCCTAAAGAACATCATAATCTAAAGCATCATGAGGGGTTTTGTAGACATCTCTGCATGAGTCACAAACTTTCATTATTGAATGAGGCCTCCTTAAAAGGTAAAACTCAAAAGCTGAAGGAAACAGTGGTACAATCACAGAAACAGGCATTTTTCATGCTTATGTATGTTCTAATATAGCCACATAAACTGTTGGAGCAGATGGGAGAGAAACAATTTATTTTGTGTGATGTGTCCAAATAAGTTATAGCTAAAATTATTTTTAATCTTTTCCCTGTTCCCAGATGTCTGAAAATTATTATAGATCTTAAATATTTCCTTGAACTGATGCAGATATTAGATTCTATATGTTAAAATTCTTAGCTAGCCAGGACGATATCATCACTTGCCCAGCAGAATTACATGTATCTTCAGGTCTAACACATAAATGACATATTTATATTTCTATTCATATAGTAAACTGATGGACATAGATATACATATAAAATATCTTCACACAAGAGCATTCCATAACAGCCTAATCTTGTAATACTGAACTTCAATCTCCAAGTGAGTCAGGTGAGTGTTTCTTTTGGTATTCCTAAATTATGATTCAGTAACTACTGATGTAAGAGTAGTAATGGGAAGTTCCAAAATCCTATAAGGTATAAACTGTGCCAATAACAGAACAGTGCTCCTGACATCTCTACACTATATGGGGAAGTACACATAACACCAAATTAACCTCTTAGTATTTTCATGAGCAGAAAAGGATTTAATTAAGGAAGTCAAGATTCCCTTCCAGTTCCTTCTTCCAATAAATACGTTCAGACTTTGATCTTTGACCTTTATTCATAAAATTAATTCTACATCATATTTCTGCATACAGCTCTCTAAGGAGAATCAAGTTTACACTTCCCTCCCAATCCAAACCATAACAGCGCTTAATTAGGTGATAATTTATGTAGTACTTAGCATGAACTTTTGACACTTGCTGAAGTAGGCAGCATGAGTGTACATATGTTATCACCTGACTACATCAAGCAACAGAGCCTATGCACTGGTCAGGTATCTTGGGCTTTATAAGGTATCAAGTAACATTTATAATCCTGCTGTACCTAAATTTCTAATAGGTTGGATCTGTCTCCCGTGTACATTAATATATATGCTTGTGTGTACTTAAGCATTGATAGTAAGAACTTCAAAGCAATTAGCAAATATGGGAAACAGATGTCAAGACAATCAGCAACAAGGCTGCCCAAAACTTTGTACCTCTGCTCAGTTTTAGGGAAAGTACACAGCTGGCAAACATTTCATTTTTGCCTACCCAATATGATTAAATGGGGAATTGAGTTCTTTTTCTTCAAAAGTTAAACCATGAGTAATTATATTAAACTGATCTGTTACTGTAAGTGCAGAGAACATTTTTATACAAGCTTTCATCCTCTACCCAAAGAGCCTTACTATTCTGTTAACCTGAACAGCAACATTTTGATGGAGCTGCTATCTTTTCTACATGGTTACATGACAGCACATATAATTTTGCTTTGGTCAGTTTAAACCTGGTAAGAAAATAGACAATAATTTAGATTGTCTTTGTTGAGCAGCTCTAATAAACAACATGGAATATTACATCCCTAGTTTGGAAACAAAGATGCTGAGTTACTTTGAACATGTCTAAATAGAGAAGATATGTGCATCCATTGTACTGTGTGCTTACCAATCTTTCTCACTGTGACAGATTGGAAATAGTACTGTCACAAATGGGTTTTCAATTGCATGGGCTACTCTGAACACTGTAATTTTTCAGAGTCCTACAAGTTTACAATAGAAGTCAGGCATTCCAAGTGCCAGGATACAAAAGTCTCTAGACCACCAGAAAACCAAGAAAGGTGAGCATGCAAGCTGTCCCAAAAGATGAGTTTATCTCTATAACCCTCTTTTCTATTTATATTCTTTACTTCTCTCTACCTCGCAGAAATTACTGATATCTCACCCAGTCTGTGAACATAAAATCAGATCTTACAGAACCAGTTCAGAATGTAATGCAATCATGTTTTAGAAATATTTAAAATTAAATGAACAAATGCTAAATAAATATATCCTACTTTGCTTTACATTTATTTCTTAGGTTTCTTACATCAATTATGATATTTCTATATACATTTACTTATATCCCAATGCTGTATATGAGAAAAGTAGAGATATTGTAGTCCTTTGTCCTGTTTATTGTAAATTCTAGAAATTTCTTTGCAATACCAAGGACATAAAATATCCACTTTACTTCTGTGCTCTGCTGAGTTATAGCAGCATGGTCATGTCTGATTACCATTTTGTCCTTATTGCTTGTTTCACAGACACTTAGGTCAGCTTCTATAAAGCTATTGCCATCTTGTAAAACTCTGTAATATAGTAAGACAAAACTATAACCAAGCTGTTTAGAAAGTCCAAATAATGTGAAGGTACCTTTTCTAAAATAGTTTTAAGTCTGGTTAAAACACCAGCACTCCTTTAGTAGAATTTAAGTGTACAGAAGGCCTACGCACTGCTTATAAGTAATAAATAGTAAATAATTCCATTTTATAGTAAAAAATATTAATTTAAATGTACTCTAAAATTTTTAACAGTATTCACTAGATATCTGTTTACAGCGAAGTTGTTCTTTCCCCCCTGTACTGTTTTTAAGCATATAATACTCAAGCACCTGTATTTTTGGTAGCTAAAACAAAATTGAGTTCAAATACAAATTAAATTCATAGAATCATAGAATAGTTAGGGTTGGAAAGGACCTTAAGATCATCTAGTTCCAAACCCCCTGGCAGGGGCAGGGACACCTCTCACTAAACCATGACACCCAAGGCTATGTCCAACCCGGCCTTGAACACCGTCCGCAATGGAGCATTCACAACTTCCCTGAGCAACCCATTCCAGTACCTCACCACCCTTACAGTAAAAAATTTCTTCCTCAGATCCAATCTAAACTTCCCCTGTTTTAGCTCTGAACCTGCCACCCCTTTTCCTCTCACTACAATCCCTCATGAAGAGACCCTCCCCAGCATCCCTATAGGCCCCCTTCAGATATTGGAAGGCTGCTGTGAGGCTGAACAGCCCCAACTCTCTCATCCTATCTTCATAGGGGAGGTGCTCCAGTCCCCTGATCATCCTCATGGACCTCCTCTGGACTTGTTGAATATTAAGCACTGGCATGTTTCCATATGCTTCATGACGTATTGCATTCTGATTTTGAGATACTGTGTGAGTAACTTACTTCTAATCTTAGGAAGGTGTTGTGATTTTTTTATAATGATTTTTCCCAATCCAGGAAAAACAGTCAGCTACTTGACTACTAATGTCTGAATCCTAGTTTTGTCCTGGATATATCTTGGGTAACTGGACACATCTGTTTCTATGCATTTCTAAAATGAGGATAATGTTCCATATCTCAGCAAAGCATACCAAGAGCAAATGCCCTTAATTAATCTGTGCATGGTCCTCACATGACAACCTGATGAGAGTTTGTGAATGATAGACTAACTGGTAGCAGTGCCTGTACTGATTTGGAGTCATGGCTTAAATGGATTTTAAAGGGGTGAAAGAGAAGCATGGGAAGAATTTAGACTAGAGGGGTATGGAATATCTGATTTCCCATAACAATCCATTACCAAATGCATACCTGATCTCCTTAACTATTGAATGTGGGTATGCGGAAGAGAAGGTATCCATTCTTTGTTGATTTCTACAGATATTGTGGTTTTAAGGGCTACAGGTGACAGGCTCATCTTTTGACATTTTTGGTGTTGCAGACAGAAAAGAGTATTTGGGTTGGCTCGACAAATAGAATTAATGTATTCCTGGAAACATAAAGATAAGTGTATTTATAGAAAGCAGTAATGTTTAACTTGATGTGCTAGCCCAAGCAACTGCTTCTTCCTTATCAATCTCTCCTTACTCCTCCTGTCAGAAATTATATTCTTATAGCTTGCTGTGGAATGAGATGTATTGCTGGCTTGCTGTCAACCAGCAAACAATCAGTACTTTACAAACGTTTGTTAAGTACTTTAGGGTTCCTTAAAAAAGAAATATATCCCTATAAATGCAAGAGTTTGTGAATTACTCTTAGAATGCTGCTGTGTCCTGGGTTCAGCAGTAGTAGTCATTTCTTCTCCTTCTTAGCAGCTGGTACAGCGCTGTGTTTTTGACTTTTAGCCTGGGAACAGCACTGATAATACTGATGTTTTCAGTTGTGGCTCAGTAATGTTTAGTCTGACCAAGGACTTTCTGAGTCTCAAGTCATGCCAGGGAGGAGGGGAAGCCAGGAGGAAGCACAGACAGGACACCTGACCCAAACTGACCAAAGAGGTATTCCAGACCACAGCACATCATGCCGAGGGCGTAAAAACTAGGGGCAGTTACCCAGAAGGGTTAGATCACTGCTCAGCTGGGCTGGATGTTGGTCGGCAGGTGGTGAGTAGTTGTATTCTGTTCCTTTATTATTTCCCTTATTATTGGTGGTAGCAGTAGTGGTTTGCATTATACCTTAGTTACTGAACTGTTCTTATCTCAACCCATGGGAGTTACAGTCTTTCTGTTCTCTTCCCCATCCCTCTGGGAGCAGAGGGGATGAAGGGGAGAGAGTGAGATAGCAGCTGTGTGGTTCTGAGTTACAACTGGGCTTTAACCACAACATGCTGTTTCTGTCTTCAAAGAGGGTATGGAGGAGAGATATGTAGACACAGGGCTTGACAGTCACCTCCCCTGGCCAAAATTACCTCTAGCAGCATCACCTCTTGCCTCTGGGGAAATATGAAACATAGTTTGTTACATCACATGAATGGGTAAAGCCATGAAGATAGTCTAGAAATGCATGTGTAGTAACCAAAGTATATTGAGCCTTTAAAATTCCAATATTTTGCAGTTCAACTTCTGATTAAGGAGAAAATAAAAATATGTATTTCAGTTGCATTTTGTTGAAACATCCACTGACATGATGCTGCTCTTAACTGTAAAGTTAGAAGAGAGTTTGTTAGACAAGTTATGTAGCAGGCACATGTTGAAAGCTAAGGTCAAAGGAACTTAGAATGCAGTGGCTGGTAACAATGCTGTAGAGCAACCTCTTCCTGATGTGTATTCTTTATAGAATGTCTGTTTTGCTGGCACACTTGCTTGGTCATATTTTAATGGTCATCTTTGAATTACTGATGATTTGTTAAAGCTCTACTAGCAAGCACTGGGAGAATTAAACTCCCACATATCAGTTCCATCAGATGATTGCTCTTTAGGGAATCTAAGTGACCAACTGAGATGAATCATTTATAATTCTTCAGACAGGAATTGCTCACAAGTAGTTGTTTCTTAGTAAATTCATGGTATCCTCTTTGTAGTAAGATGGAGTATTTGGAATTGCATGCTGCACATATATGATATTAAGCATATTGTAGAATTGTTTTATAATAATTCTAATATATTAAGATTTATTATTAGAAGTGTTCCAGATGCTTAGCAGCCAGCTAAGGAAATAGGGACCTCATCTCAAAGATGTGTATTGTAAACAGACAACACATTGGTGGGGTATGGAATGTGGAATGAAACCAAAGAAAAGGCAATAGTGCAAACATGCTGTCACCATCTGTTTCAGGTGGTGATTTTGTATGCTTATAATTCTATTCATTGAGGTCAGTGGAAAAGCTTGCACCCAAAAGCTTGTTCTCTGAATCTGAGAGGAAGAGCAGGTGGCAAGATATCAGAGAAATGTGTTTTATAAATGTAGAAACTAGCTTACAGTAGAGTTTCTATTTGTCCTCTTGCTCCACTGACCCAATTAAATACAGGCTTCATAGGAAAATATTTTCTGTGGCTGAAGTCGATAACAGGGATTGGTTAGGAGGACTATCAAACCTGGCCCTCGCCTCTTAAACTAGTGAGTTCTGAGACTGACTTCAGTTTGAGACCCACTGTGCCCTGCTTTCTTTGATCCGAACTCTGAGTATATGTAATCATCATTTAAAGGAATGTACTCCTTTGTGAAGAGGAGGCCAAGAAGTGGCCCCAGAGAATGCCTTCCCACATGGAAAGCCACCACCCCCTGATTTGATGGCTTCCATGCTAATGCATCTTTCAAAGGGGCCTCTTTATCCTGCGTTGTTACTTATTTGTTTTTTCTTTTATTTCAGTCTTGTCATTAGTGTGGGATGTTTTTTTTTTTTTCTAAAGTCATCTGGTGAATAGTAGTTTATTGCATATTATTGTGTTTGTCTAAAGGCAATTGTGCAAGCTTGAAACCTAATTCTTATAATCTTTCCTACTAGGGATAGCTGGAGATAAATACTGCTCTGTGATTGGTGGGAGTGGGTCTCTACTTTTTGATCATCCATGTCTAAATGTTGAGTAATACTTAAGGGAAAATGTTCTCAAAACATTCCTTAGATGATTATTAGATTATATTTTATGTTTGATAAAAGCTGGAAAATTGTGTAAATATTTGCTTAACATCCCACCCCTAAAGCAATTTATTTCCTTTCTGGCCTTCAACCTTCTTGCTCAGTGAAATGAGATCAGTCACTTTCTGTTTATATTCAGTTTCACTTTGCAATTTTCATGTACATGTCGTGAGGTTCCCCATTGCAGGGGAATACTTAAATAATAAGTGGGAAATAAAGAGGAAGGAAAGGAAAAAATGTTTGCTAATGTCTTCTCACATTTTAAGAGTAAACAAGTGCTGTGATTATACTACTTGCATATTAAATGCAAATGATTAGTATTAGAAGAAAACTAAAAACATAATCCTGTCCTGTTTTTCTTATAATTTGTCACACAGTTAGTGAGAGAGGTTTATATATATTATATTGCTTTGGCTACTGTTTAAATCTACTTTTAACACAAATGAACACATGAGAGATCTCTCTCTTACAAGATGAAAGCACTTTTGCATCTTAGATGATCCATGGTGGTTGAATCTTCTGGAAAGCGCTGACTTTTTCACATAGACATCAGTCAGTACTCACATAGGTCAAGTGTTTGGCTGGTTTCTCTCATCTGCATTTTTTATCTGAGATTAATACAGAGTATGGGTCTCAAAACCACAGACATCAGAATGTATGATTAGAGCTCAACTAAATGGGAGGAGGGGCTTAGGGTACATTGTGTTGTGGGAAAACAACCAGCAGAATTAGTTAATTAATTTAAAAGACTGAGGACATTTCTCTGCACCAAGCAGCATTGAAGTATTTTTGTCATGAACTGAAAAATGGCTGCTTCAGATGCAAGAGGTCCTGGAGTTTCTCTCGAGTCTTCTTTTTCTCCCACCATGTTTTTGCAATTAAATACTGGATGAAAATTCTTTTTCCTTTCCTTTTGTTTTGTTTTTTGTTTTAATTGTGTTACTTTTTCCTTAATGCGTAGCAGCTGATTTTTCCTCTGTTGGCTCACTTGGGCACAGAGACAAGCCTCCTTTCAAGGAACACAGTTCCAGCATTGTTGATTATTTTAATGGGAAACCGTCTGTGTGGTAAGGCAGGCTCTCCAGCTTCTTTCTGGAGAAAAAAATCAATAAGAACAACAAAGGAGATGCAAGTATTTTAGCCAAAGGTAAAACACTTCCCTTTGTAACGTGAATGGACTCACAAGGAAAGCGTGTGTCTCATCACCTGATTTTCATGAGCAGCCAACCTGTGACAGTCCCTTGGGACCACAACTGGCCGTCAGACTGTAACCTGCTCTTGGGGCTTCCCACAAAGGTGCAGTTGAGATCTGCTGCTCCTTTTGGGGACAAAGGACCAGTTTGCTTTACAAGAGCTCTTTGCCCTTCTTTTATGTGACATACTCTACCTTACCTTCTGAAAGCTTGAAGGGCATTTCTCATAGGAGTCTTGTGCTTCCTCTCCATTCCCTTCTGTGGTTTTCATAGCCTGTCAATACATGGTTTTGATGTCTTTTGACAAAAACCTTCACTTAGAATCACAGTATGGTTGCCTTAAAAAAACCAAAAGGTGGCCTTTCTTTTCTTCCTTCCTTTTTATGAACTAGAGACATCATACGTCAAAGCTTGGTGTAAAGTAGTAATAGCACTTTGTCCTCTTTCACATCACTTGCCAAGTAACTACTGTTGTGGCAACAGCTGTAACCAAGCATGGGGTCAGCTAGTTTTGCCATAGCATGATTGGGTGCCAATAGTTCTTATATAATGTGAAACACACTCCCAGGCAGTGCACTGAGGCATCTGATTATTACATTCCTTGAAATGTCATCTGGATTTTTGATTATTTAATATTTTTTTGCATCACTTCAGGTCTCAGATCTGCACAATGTTGTGATTAAAGGAAAAAGCACAGAAAATTCTCTCATTATAGTAAACATTTCCAAGAAAACTCACACCCTGAAGCAGACAGCTCTTCTACTTACATAGACAGCAACAGCAAAGGCTCTATGAAGGCTATGAGGTGAAGGTTATAATTGTGGCTACCAGTTGTTTGCTGCTTTTTACTGTAGCACTTTCTCTAGTGACAATAAGTGCTATTTATTTTTAGCCTTCTTATTCTGAACTACTTCTGAAAATGAAGAGGTAGGAACCTCATGAAGCATTTGTTTTTAATACATTGCTTACATTGTGTTCCAAAGCATGGTATTCAGCATTATTGTTAATGATTGAAGTATTAGCATTTAATTATGTAAAGCAATTAAAAAGCTTAATATTACTGCTTCTTAGTCTGAGTCCATTAATACAGCAAGCATTAGTAAGATATATATTGAAGAAATTGAACAAGGTCATAAATGTTCTGCATGCAAAGAGCACCTAATGCTATTTTCCAAGCCTTTAAGGAGTAGTTTTTAAAAAAATAATAAAATAAGAAAACAAAAAAACCAAACAAAACCTTGTGAGATGAATAGATAAAAGGCTTTCTTGGTTTAGTTATGTCAGTTTGGCTTTTTCCTGTAATTGCTGGGGTTGTTTTGTTCCTAAAGAGGGAGCGGATGCCAAGCTGAAGAGGTAATTTCTGAGCGCTGTTTCAAGATATTGTGAAAGTTCTCAACTTTTCTGTAATAAGAAAAATAACACTTCTCTAATGATGTCTGTTTATTGCATATTGTTCTTCTGTATGCAGTTCAGAGCAGCTGGCAGCAAGTACTTGAGAGAAACCCAGAGCTGAAGAAACAGTGTAGGGGAACCTGAGTAGCCCTGAGTACCTGCAGGCTGTGTGCACCAAGTCCTCTGGGTGCTGTCAAGCAGTCCTTACCTTACGTCACCATGGATGAAATCGAAAGAGATTGTTTGCGTGTGATCCCAGATGTCTTTACATTTGAATCCAAACAGGAAAAAGTTCCTGGCAGCATGTAGTTGGATTGGAGGTGTTGATACTCCAAACACGTCCGGATGTCACTCTCCTTGCGTCAGATGGGCTGGCTGTGGAGCTTACTTTCCTTTGGTAATCTTATGAGTTACTTCCACAATGAAAAGTCTGAGCTTTTCCGGCATGTAAAGAGTCATAGCGGAGGTCTGTAGTTGTAAAGTATCATTATGTGCTCAGAAGTGAGGAGCTCAAACCAAAAATGTGGATATTTCTAAACCTTGGAATCTGTATCTGCATCTGAGTTGTTCAGGTTACATGTGCCAGTAGTGCATTAAGCCAGTGTATGACATGGAAATTTCCCTAAAACTTACAGTATTCCACATCCAGGTGCAGTTGCAACTCATTTCTGCCGGCTCTGCTAGACAGTTTCCAAGGGAAAATTTTGTTTAATTTAATATTAAGCCAAATCCCCTGTACATCTTCAAGTCTCTACTTACTATTTGAATGTGTGCATAACAGAAGCAGCACAGGCAGAAATAATATGGTGTTTCACAAAGTGACTTATTTGACCCTTTTGCTTGGAAAAAATGCCAACCTGAAGAAAGAACAAGCTCCCTCTCTAGATCCACAAAGTTTTTGGCTTCCCTTGTGATGCTGCAGTCGTGGCATTTTAAAAGGGTACAGTTGTTTTCAGTCCAAAAGCAGTTGATTCTTCACGCATAGTTGACACTACTGTTTAGGCTGGCGAGGGTAAATTTTAGGACAAACCACAGGAAATGGCTTGGAGAGGTGAAGGATATTAAAAAAATATCGTGCTGCTGCTTTAGAAGTGAAATGAAACACTTTGGGCTTCGTTCTCCCGTATGATGTTTAAAGCCATTGTTTTGATAATTTTTTTTCTTTTGCAAAAAATATTGCAACTATTGAAAACAAATGTGCTTCAAAACATAGTTGGGTTTTTTTGTAATCTCAGACCAAGATAAGTCACACGAAAATCCTCCTCTCATGGAGGACAACCTGAGGGTTTCTGCAAAAGTGTTACTTCCCTCCTTCCTCTGTCCCCTCATCCCCTTGGTTTTGGAATAATTGTGTCCACTTGAGAAAGGACTACTTTCTGTGTGAGCTTTGAGATTGAAAATTATTTCACTTTTTGCTTATGGAAGAATCTGCTTTAGTTGGGAAGTCAGAAGGAGCAATAGGAACAGAAATAGCACTTTTAAAGCTGAAAGACTGTTTTCTCTTTGGTATGTAGAGAATGGCAACAGTCGTCATTAGTATTGAGAGAATTCTGTTCTGTCTCTTTGCCCTTGTTGCAAGTTGAGCAAGGGCTGACCTGAACTTTTTGTTTGTTTGTTCTGCTGTGGGGTTAAAGATTCACACTCCCCCCTCCAAGAATGTTTTATTCCGTTTTTTTAAGGGGGTGAATCCAACTTCTGTGAAGGCAAAAGAAAAATCCTTGCCTGATATAAAAACCAGCTGAACAAGACCTAAGCTGATAGCTTTTATTTCCTTCTCCCAGCTTTCTACCTGTGAAGAAATACAGTACTTTCAGGGTGAGGGGTGATTGTGGAAAGCAATCATTGAACAAATAACTGCTTTAAGGCCAATACTAGAAATGCTTGCCAGTATAGTAATGTCAGTTGGAGGTGTGATTTTTGGCTGCTTGCACGTATTGGCAAAAGCCCTAGCATAGGCATGGTTGTACCAGGAAAAAAGGGAAAACTCCTTTGGCCAATATATTCTGTTTTGCTTGGGGAGGGTATAAGCTCTAACAACAAAAGCACTTTTTTTTTCTGCTGGTACGTTGCAACTCCAGTAGAAGCTCATGCCAAAACAGTTATACTGTTGTGGTGGCAAAGCTTTTTCATAGACTAGTCTTCCGAGTCTGGTATCCTAACATTAGCAACTGGACTCCTGTTACTGTTAATTGTAAAAGCAGCAACATCTGAAGGTGATTTGAGTGCCTTAGACTCTGTAGCATTGTAATGGTCTTGAATTTACAGATCTGCATTTCATTTACTCCCCATACTTGGGAGAACTGCAAATGAAATTTTCAGTGGACTCCATCTTCTGCATGCAAGGCATTTCTTTACAGTTCTTTTCTAATGACTTTTTTCTATCTGTAACTCAAGTAAAAAGACCCGTGTGCTTTGCAGCTTCTAAAAGCTGAAAAAGGAGATTATCTTTGGATTTATTTTCTGATTCATTACATCGCTCTTTATAGTGCAACATGGTTCTTCTAAGTGTGGCACAGTCTTTATACCTAGGTATTGCGGATTTCTGTACTAGTTTGGCTTTTTTCTTAAGTATATTTGGTTTCTGGAGGAGTTTTTCTCGTTACTTCATGGGACTGTGCAGTCATTATGTGTGATGCTGCAGGCCTCTCATGTGAATTTTGCTTCTGTTTTTCGCACATGCTAGGATGAGAAAAAAGTCCTTTTATCTAATACTAAAGCATGCTGCATCAGCCACCTTCGATACATGAAATTAGAAGGGATAAATACTCATTCCAGGTGCCAGTTTCATGCCACAAGAGCATTTCAGCTATTGTGTAATCTCTCCAGAGTGCCCTCATACTAGGCAGAGCAAAAGCAATACTATTCTCAGTACTGTTTGGGAAGGATGCTTCCAGATGTTTTGCAGTCTGCCCTCAGTGATCAGTACCCTGCAAGTCTCTGCCCATGGTAGGGGGGTTGGAATTAGATGATCATAAGGTCCTTTCCAACCCTAACTATTCTGTGATTCTATCTTCCCCTTGTATTTCATGCCAGCTGACTTTATAAGAAAATACCAGCATTTGAACCTTGATCACTAGACTTTTTGTTCAGCCTACCGCTGCATATTATATGATAGAAGAGAATGTTATGGTGGTTTGGGTATTTATATTTTTGCTTTAAATTACCTCTGACTTCACTGGGTGCAAAATTCAGCGAATGATAAATGCTTTTGAAAAACCCACCCTTCAGTTGGTTTTAGTTTTGTTGTTGCTTTTATGTCCAGTATAGGACTCAATAGTATGTACTGGCATAACATCTCACTTCTTGAACAATGATTTATTGTGCTAATTACTGACATTGCAAAACCACAGACAATAATCTTGAGTTTTGGGGGGAAAAAAACAAACTGTGACATTAAGACCTATTAATAAAGATAGTTTATGTGAGTCTGGTAGGATAAGAAAACTAAGAATGTTGAGGTTTAAGAATGTTTCCCTTTCTAAGTTTATGCTCTTCATATTTTTTTATATAAGAGGAAAAAAATTCTGGGGAAGATAGATGTTTAATAAATGGTACATACATCTGAAGCTGTATTTTCAGTATTCCTGCTCTTTTATTCTCACAGCTTCTTTTTCTAGGCTCATAAAGCATAAAATAAGTTAATATCAATAGGTTTTTAGAATATTTAGACTTTCTGGCATTTTTTCTTTGTTGCTCTGAGACTTGGACAACAAACACTGTGAACTGAGTAGCCTCAGTTTGTTAATCTCTCCCTTGGGTGCATCCTTTCTTAGTTCAGCAAAAACACAAACAAAAAAATCTACTGCATGTGGTCAGGGCTCAGTTTGCTTGGGCTCATGTGTCTTGTTGCAACCAGAATATTTTCTCTTCAAGACAAGCCCAGCCCCTTATTCGTGGTTAGAATTCTCAGTTTTCATTCTGGATTTTAGCCGTTAACCCCTTTGTCATTTCAGGTTGAAAAATCAACCAAAAAAAATCATAGTGTCTTATGCATGTTTTTGCTTGTTCAAATAGCTTCAATAGCAAACCAATAGGCGAACAAAAACCCCAAGCAAGCAGAAGATCACCTAGCCAAAACCAAAAATGAGAAATTTCCTTCTGAAAAGTACAGCTTTCAAGAAACTTTGGGTAGTGAACTATAAACAGGAGGTAAAAATGGAAACACTCTTGCATCTGAATTTGCAGTGTCTGCTACCCCAGTGCCTTAAGTACTTTGAAAGCAAAAGAAATAGAAGACTGACTAAATTCTGGCATCTGCAACTTCATTCACAGTTTGAATGGGTTGCTGGCAACTTTCTGCCTGCATATGACAGGGTAAAATTGAGTCTCAGGTGGGGATACGAAGGAGTTCCTCCAGTCCTCTTGCTGTAATTGAAACTCTTTCATGGCAGCAATACCTCAGTTCTAGAAATCTAAAGGGGATTTAAACAAAAATAAAACTTATTGCAAATATTTATTCTTGGGTCACCTAGCAGATGAAACTATAGTGTGGCCAAGGTTTGCCCTGTGATGTGCCCCTTACCAGGAGAGCAGCAAGAAAAAGCTGGGCAAAACAATGGTTTCTGGAGGAACATTTAATTGAATGCTTTTCCCTTTAAAATATCATCTTTCCAGAAGTACAGATGTGCATGATAATCCTATAGGGATATTGGTATTTGGCCTCTAGGATTTTAAGAGTCCTGTTCCCAAGGTTAAGACATACAGAGAGCCAAATTTTATTTGAAACTATTATATAAGACAGATATGGAAGCTCATGGAGTATTACATTGCAAATCACATGCTAAAGAGAGACACATGGCTCTTGAGCTATAAAATGAGTAAAGAAAGGAATGATATTTAAAAGATACCTTTAACCACTTGTTTTACTCATTAATCTGCAGTTCACAAAGCATTATTTGCAGAAAAAAAAATGCTATTACAGGATTGTTTCTGAAAAGCAAATAAATATTTCAGACATTTTCACTGCTAACATAACCATAACAATAGCAAAGCAAGCACTGATGGTGAGCTATGTTTCTATGACTGAATGTGTTGAACAGCTGCCACTTTCCACCCTTGAGACTTGTGCGTATCTATGTTGGATGAAGCGATTCCTGTAGCAGATTTGTAATACACTTCGTGTTGCAGGGAGGTTAAAGGGAAGAGCTGAATCTGTGATATGGTGCCTTAATGTAGATTTCATCAAATCAAAGTAGACTTAAACTATTGGCATGACAGTGCTGTTGCTAATGAACAAGTGCAAAGGTCTGAATGTGCCCCATGGCAGAACTCCTGACCCAGTGCGACAGCATCACAACAAGGTGCTGTTCTCTTCCACCCTAACTCTCCCATACATGGCGGCTTTCAGTCTACCAAGTGCTCGCTGGGAAATGCAATGTCCTATCTCTCTATATGACTGCAAGACAAAAGTGTTCTCCTTAGCTGCAGCTTCTGAAATGACATGAGGTGTTCTCAGATATTCAGTCATTCTGAGTCTGTTGTCATTTCTTACCAGATTTATAAAGAAAAAGGCACTCAAAAGTTTATCAAAAGAATTACATCAGGTATTGCCAACTGTGTCATAAACTGAAAGAGAATAGATTTAGTTTAGATATTAGGAAGAAGTTCTTTACTGTGAGGGTGGTTAGGCACTGAACAGGTTGCCTAGAGAAGCTGTGGAATTCATCCAGACCATGAAGTACAGCCTGGGACAAATTAAATGAGTGGATGTCATAGATTTCAAAGTAACTGTTACTTTGCCTTGGGCCTGATCCTCATCTAGTTGTCTGAGGACATGAGATATCCCTGGGTGTTACTGTTAGGGTGTTGATCAGGCATCTGTCTCCAAGCTCAGCAGGAGTTTTGCCTGTGCAAAGTCCTTTTGTCAATGGCTGTCTGGCCGTAGACATGCATGTATGTACTCATGCTTTTATAAAAAGACTTTATATAAGTGAACATTACTTCAAAGACTCAGAACCAACTCATCAGCTGCCAAATAGAAAGCCCAGCAGTTGTTCCAGCTGCAATAATCTCTCTTTGTTCGGCATGGTGATACCACAACAGATCACAAAGTTGCTGAAGGGTTGTGTGGTCTTCCTACCCTTCTAGATACAGTGGTATAACAGCACCTCTTGACTCTGAAGCTTGCCTCTTTGTTAAAAGAAAACTCTGCCTAGGTGTCACTCTTTTTGAAAGAAAGGGATGATGATAGTCATTGGCCTTTAACTGGGGTGCTTAAAATTTAGAAAGCAGTTCATAGTTAATCATTTAAGTTCATCAGAAATAAGATTCGAGCCAGGGCAATTAGACAATCGCTTCATTACTCACACTGTCTAATGATGTTTCACTGATCTTTCATGAATGGTGATACAGTAGAACTGTATAGTTTTAGAATAACTTATTTCAGTTTTAGATAGTTGAACAGTGACTTACCAAAACTGTCAATAGAAGCTATTCAGGATGTGCTGTCTAAATCCTTTCCAGTTAGTGTTGAGGTCTTGAAGGGCCAGTCTTAGCTTTTTATTAATATGTTCAGTTTATAAAGGTATCTTTTATATATGGATATGTGAATGTCTGGGTGTCTCAAGATGGGGCATAATTATTATCCTTTTAATTGATTTTACTTGGGTTCTGCTCCTTAGTCTTGCTTAAAATTCAGAGATATTTCATAGCATAATAACTTAATAACTCATTAGAAAGCTATGACATGTACTTGAGGTTGCCTCAAGGGCTATCCATATTAAACAATAAACTTGAGGCAATTCGTTGGCAATATGACTGTCATTGACCAGTTTAAATATTTAAGGTTGTGTTTTGACCTTTGCCTTACATTTAAGCCACATGGACAAACTGAAACAGATTGCGTACAAAATTGGGGTCTTTATCAGATGGTTATGGCATTATGAGACAACAAGGAATTGCTGCATTGCCTGATATTATTGCTATATGCATAGAATTCATTAAATATACACTTTTATAAAATTTTTAATACCTTATTCTGGTTTAAATATGGGTCTTCCTCTTCCTTATTAAAAATCCCTGATAAAAAGAACTTCTGCTTCCAATTTTGGACTAACATCTGTGGTCAACAAATTATTGCCTAAATGTGATACGAGGTACAAATTGGGTTTTTGAAAAACAGGACAAATTAGAAATGCTAATGGTGTTTTTCAGGTCTTTCATGCTTTTATTTTGCCACATATAAAAACAGCTTCTTTTGGATGCTTGAAGTGATGCTCTCTTTGGAACCTCTTTACTTAGATCTAATGTACAGAACCAAGACTCACGGTAAATTTTATCCTACAGTCACGAACAAATCCAAAACTTAGAATGGCCTGTCCGGTTTTGTGGGCTTTTCTTGAAGGGCCTCAAATGACTGGGGGAGTCATAGAATCACTGAATAGTTAGGGTTGGAAAGGACCTTCAGAGTCTTACCTTTCCTGTGAAGATGCAGCATGTCTTTAGCCTCTGGCTTTTCACACTTTTCTCAGGACATCTGCTGCTGACTTTAGAGGGTCCTCAGGAGTGAATGGGATTGTAACTCTGCATCCCATCCAGCTGTGTGTATGCCTGATTTTGATTGTGTTGGTGGATACACATGATGTTCCTGTAGGTTGGCGATGTGATAGGTTGTTTCCCATTCTCTCCCTGTTGACATCCATGAAATATTTTATTTCATTGAGTTCAAATGCTGTTCTAGAGACAAAATAAGCATATTTAATTAATTCATGTCATAGAATGTAAGCTGTCATACTGCGTTTACAAGGATTCCACAGATTTCCATTACCATCCTATTTTGATTTAACTTCGTAATTTTATTTATGTAAAAAGGCTGTGATAAGCTATCCATGCAAAGGACTAATGACAAAGAGGGATGGAAGGAAGATGGGCAAATATTTTATTCCCTGGCAAGGCTTCTGTCTTGTTGACCTTTCTGCAGACTGTCATCCTTGAGTCTTTCTGCTACATACCCTTCCTTTCCTTTTACTATCAGCCATTCTATGGATGGCGTAACTTGGTGTCTCGAGGGATCATTAGGTTGAATAGTGACTCCAGAACAGTTTCTGATGTGCTACTGATACAGCACAATTATCCTTCAGATAAGGTGGAAGTAATTTAGAAGATCATGGCTTTCTATTCTTCTTTATGACACCTGCAAAGGAAACTAGGCTGTTACTGCAGTAATACAGTGAAGGTAGCTTGATCCAAGTTCCCCGGCTGTTCTTGTGGACAACTGGTGACCCACAACCACATAATCTACAGTGTTTTGAACTGACAGCCTCATGATAGATGCTTATTGTCCATGAGATGTTTTGAGACTGGGCAGTAATCTCTAAGTCCTAAATGTTGCAACTTTTCTAAGAAGTCTGTTGTTTATGAGACTTCCCCTGTACTTTTCCCTGCATATGTTTCTAGTCACGCATAGCAGTACATATGTGTACTTCTTTGTCACAGCTCTCTTCTCTCTGAGAGCTTTTACCTTCCATGAATATGCTTAGAATCTGTGTATCTTTTGAGTTTTGTGGGGAGTTAATCAATTTATTAATTAATTAATTGGAACCTTGTCGATTCTGCACCTCTCCAAGTGCCTCCCACACCAAGATCCAATCATGCCCTGCTGTCCAGCAGTGCTGAGCACTTTCTAGAAAGGCCTGCACTCTTTCCAATGCAATGCTAGAAGCCTTTGGGGGATGTTGCTGCCCTGAAGAGGAAACTGTAGAACTGTTTACAGTCTTGTAACTCATCATAGCTAGAATTCTTAAGGCTGCCCATTAGTATTGGTTTCAAACACTGTTGTTTCTCTAGCGGAGTCTAGAGTGTGACAACTAATCAGTATCAGGATGCTCTGTGAAGTGATATTGGGGTCTGGTCATGTTGTGCAATGGCAAGTTCTTATGGTCATGAAACTTGAGACATCTCCACGGTAACTTTGAGGCCTCTTAATTCTGTAGTATGTGGTTCTCAAAGGTCTTTGCAGACCCATTTAACATGTATAGCATTAACTGGGTTTTTTTATTCCTGGCACCTGTAGTTTAGTTCACATTCCTCTCACCTTTTCTTACTGCTAGGCTAATGCAAAGCTATTTCCGGAGCTGCTCTGCTCTCAAAGATTTTTTTCTGCTACTTTTGTTCTAAATAAATACAATAAATGCATTTATTATTTGCAAGTTAAAAGCATATTCAACTTTTGTCCTTCAAAAGAAATTTGGCTTCCTTTTAAGAGACAAATGGGTAATGAATTAGAAAGCAAAGGTGCTATGCTTCTAATTTGTGCAAGATTAAGGATCTTGTTAAATGAAGAATTTGTACTATAGCTAATGCAGCTTTACTTTGGGGAAAGATATTGGGAAGGACACAAATTTGTATGTAGTGCAGCTGTAACATAGTCCAAAGTTGTCCTTAAAAGCTAGAACAAACCTGTGGCCTAACTTCCGCTGATTGCTAGAGCAGTCCAAGATTTTTGTCTGGCTGTGAAGCTATAACTTGGAATTGCTTTTTAGCCATTTCCTAAGTATAATTTAACCAGTTAGCAGACAGATTTAGAAGCTGAATTTCAATATCCTTGTTCTGTCAATGGTTCTGTTGGCTTTATTGGATGGATAAGGAGCTGCTGGGGAAAAATCGAAGGAAAAAGAGGCTTATAAAAGGTGGAAGCAAGGACAGGTGACCTGGGAAGAATACAGGGATGTTATCCAGGAAGCTAGGGACCAGGTTAGGAAAGCTAAGGCCCACTTAGAATTAAACTTGGCTAGGGATCTTTAAGGTAACAGGAAGGGATTCTATAGGTACATAGCAAATAAGACAGACTAGGGACAATGTGGGGCCCCTCCAGAAGCTATCAGGAGAACTGGCTACCCTGGATTTGAAGGAGGTCGAGGTTCTTAATGACTTCTTTGCTTCTGTCTTCACTGGCAAATGCTCTGACCACACCACCCAAATCTTGGAAGGCAGACACAGGGACTGTGAGAATGAAGACCTTGGGCTCACTGTAGGAGAGGATCTGGTTCGAGAGCATCTTAAGAACCTGAACGTACACAAGTCCATGGGACCAGATGAAATCCATCTACATGTCATGCAGGAGCTGGCAAATGAAGCTGCTAAGCCACTGTCCATCATATTTGAAAAATCTTGTCAGTCAGCTGAAGTTCCCAATGACTGGAAAGAGGGAAATATAATCCCAATTTTCAGGAAGAGGAAAATGGGTGAACCGGGGAACTACAGAGCAGTCAGCCTCACATCTGTGCCTGGCAACATCTTGGAGCAGATTGTCGTGGAAGGCGTGCTGAGGCACATGAAAAGCAGCAAGGTGATTGGTAACAGCCAGCGTGGCTTCACTAAGGAGAAATCCTGCCTGACCAATTTGGTGGCCTTCTATAATGGGGCTACAGAACTGATGGACAGGGGTAGAGCCACTGATGTCATCTACCTGGACTTGTGCAAAGCGTTTGACACTATCTCACATGACATCCTTGTTTATAAGTTGGAGAGACATCAATTTGATAGGTGGACCACTCAATGGATAAAGAACTGGCTGGATGGCCACACGCAAAGAGTTGTGCTCAATGGCTCAATGTCCATCTGGAGACCAGTAATGTGTGGTGTCCCTCAGGGGTCGGTGTTGGGACTGGTCTTGTTCAGCATCTTTGTCAGTGATCTGGACAGTGGGATTGAGTGCGCCCTCAGCAAGTTTGCCGATGACAACGAGCTGTGTGTTTTGGTTAATAAGGAAGGAATGCCATCCAGAGGAACCTTGACACTCTTGTGAGATGGGCTGATGCCAATCTGATGAAGTTTAACCATGGCAAGTGCAAGGTCCTACACCTGGGTCAGGGCAATCCCAGGCACAGCTCCAGGTTGAGCAGAGATGAGATTCAGAGAAGCCCTGAGGAGAAGGCCTTGGGGGTGTTGGTCGATGAAAAAATGACCATGAGCCGGCTGCAGTGTGCTCTTGCAGACCAGAAAGCCAACCATATCCTGGTCTGCATCAAAGAAGCATGACCAGCAGGTCGAGGGAGGTGATCCTGCCCCTGTACTCTGCTCTTGTGAGACCTCACTTGGAGTAATGTGTGCAGTTCTGGTGTCCTCAACATAAAAAGGACATGGAACTAGATGATCTTAAGGTCTTTTCCAACCCTAACTACTCTATGATTCTATGTCTCCTTGGGAAATAAGGATGTATTCAGAGTGAAAGTGGTGGGCCTCATTTTTAGTTAGTTACATTTAGCAGACAGCAGAAATAAACTTCTTGTACATATGAAAACTATGGTGCTTTTTATAATTTCATCCTCATGAGATATAGGCAATAATATAATGACAATTAAAAATTTTTATTGATGCATATATTTCTTAGCCTTTTCATATCATGAAGTACTCCAGGAAACCAAAGGATTCTTTTTTTAACAGCTAGTCAGCTAACACTAAGAAATCTTTCAGTGTAAAGTAATTCAAGGTTTGAAACAAATAAACTGACAAGTGCATGAGGTAAGAAAGCAATTCAAGTGTCCTGTCAATTTTGTAAATAGATAAGTAAAGGTACAATGAATTTCTCAAGTCCTCAAGAGACCTACTAGGTTTGTGAAAGAACCTCAGGAACTGTGCTGTGCACTTATCCACATCAAGTTCTCTAGTCATTCAAGCACATTCTGATGTATCCCAGAAAGGAGGTAGAAACACCGTTCTCATACACTGCTCTGATATTCCAGATATTTGATGAGGAAAGTATGCATTTCTGTTATTGTGACAGAAAACATGAACACAATTTCATAAAAGCTTTTAGAAGAAAGTTCTGAATAGATGCTATGTTAATTACTCTTAGGTATTTTTCAGTTTAATGATAGCTAAATATGGTGCTTACACCACATTAAATTAATCAACAGCTCCCTAATTAAAACAAATATCTTCTCCCAGGGATTTAAAATGTGGACTTTTTTGGTATTAGGAAACAGTCAAAATGCTTCTGTCAGATAAGGCAAGGGATGGGTTGTTGAACCTTGGGACCTCCTGCATACTGTTCCTGAATACATTAGCATTAAATATTTTGCCTTCCAGACAATAAATTATGAAAAGGCTCTTTACAAGAGGGATGATAGGAAAGGGATGATGGAGGCCAGCAAGATGGTGGTTAACGCGCTCATTTGTAGTGTGCACCACCTCACTTCAGATTTATTCTAGTTCGTGAAGAGAATTGTCTGTTTTCAGCTGAGTTTCTTTATAGGAAAGCCTAGCACAGTGGCTTTGCTTTAAAGAGATCATGAACTTAGAAGCTCAAGCTGAATATTATGGATCTGAATGAGAATTCACAGAGCTACAGGAGGAAGCTTTCTTTACAAACCTTCACTTTCAGGAGCTTTAAAATTCTCCAGATTCTCAGCTAAACTTTTATTATCAGATTACGTTTGTTCTTTAGTTTTGGCATGGGCTGTTCACCAGTGTCATGAAAACTCTTCCTTGAGAAATGCATTCTGACTCTGCATGTCTCCCTATCGTGCTTTTTACATTTCCACTTGGTTGATTAACTTTCAGTGTGCTATGATCATTGTTTGCTAGCACTGTTAATGAAATCTATGGCTTTGGTAAAGGGCAGATCAAATAGCTTAGATTCATTCTTACTCAAAAATGAGCTAAATTAGCGAATTAATAGTGTTAATGTGCTTTAAATGTGATAGTGTGACCCTGTATAGATTTTATAAGGATATAGCTCAAATGGGTAGCTGGTGCATTTACATTTGCAAAAATTCAGATTCTGCTTTCAGTGTTTATCTTAAATTTGTCAGTAAACTATGAAACTCCAACCACATAATTACCTTTTAGTATCCTTGCCCATCAGCTGTAAAAAGTCAAATAAACATTAGGAGCTTCAACAATGAGTCCATTTTACTAAAGTATAGTAGACTTTTTCATCCTAGCAAAGTTTATTTAGATATCATAAGTTGATAACATTCTAATGCACGAATAAAGTGTGTTTTCATAGAATCATAGAATAGTTAGGGTTGGAAAGGACTTTAAGATCATATAGTTCCAACCCCCCTGCCATGGGCAGGGATACCTCCCTCTAAACCATGTCACCAAAGGTTCTCTCCAACCTGGCCTTGAACACCACCAGCGATGGAGCATTCACAACTTCCCTGGGCAACCCATTCCAGTGCCTCACCAC
>JASSUY010030717.1:20647-31964 GCA_032466535.1 Forpus xanthops | reverse complement strand
TTTTTTTTTTTTTTTTTTTTTTTTTTTTTTTTTTTTTTTTTTTTTTTTTTTTTTTTTTTTTTTTTTTTTTTTTTTGGAGAAATCTACTCCAGAGCAAAGGGCTTCTATTTGGGGCTCAGCTTTTGTTCGCGTTATGTGCACCATGCCAAACCCCTAAGGAGTCTGATAGGGAAAAGATCCCTTGGAAAGCAGTTATTTGTTCAGAAGGAATTCCTTTCTTTGCTGAAATGGAGGAATGTTCTCAAGACATCTGTGTGAACGAGGTTCCAATGAGGATTTAATTTGTGGGGAAACCAAGAATTCTGAAACTTGGCAGACTTGACTGTGGTTCAATAAGTGATGTAGGCTTCCAGCTTCTCACTTGTTTCAGAGTTAGGTGAGAAGCCTTCATGTTTTTCTAATTCCGTTAATGTGTTTCACTGGTGGTGTAGACACCTTCTGACCTGCAGTAAAGATGCAGAAGTGAATCTCAGTGTTGAGATTTCAGGTGCAGTTTTTTCACACTGACTCTGAGGTGTTGTAGGCAGCTGTCAGTCGTAATGTTTGCAGTGCTTCACAAGAAGCATCCATGTTTGGAGCAGTGGATATAAAATATCAAAGGTACAGTTGTATATTCTTTTCAGTGCTGTCATAGTTTAACTCCAGCCAACAACTAAGTTTTCCCAGCAGACCGCTATAAAAAGCCTGTTGTCACAAAGATGCAGATGTACCAAATAATTCTCTGGTTTTGGATTATTTTGGGGTTTTTTTAGGTGGAAAGGAAAGTGAACAGCCCCTTAGGCTACACACAAATAGAATAGAGGAGTAATATTGCCTTCCAAAAATTCAAATGAGGAAGCACCACATCTTCTATTGCTTGGCAAAACCACAAGCTGCCAATTGCTCTTACAGGTTGATGTTATAGACATTCTTGAAAGGAAATGTTTGCTGGCCATTACCCTTTTATCTTAAATAGCAGATTTATTCCATGACTCATATCCTATCAAAGTATTCTTTAGTACAGCGAGAAGGTATGCAAAGACAATATCACATCTCAGCTATTTGTAAAACCTTTCTATGTATTCTCTATATTATACCTATTCTGCAGTATAATTTGCTTAAGATTTTACTCTTGAAACTGAAAAGAAAAATAGTGCTATTACTGAAATGAACTTTTTTTACTTTGAATTTAAGGCAAAGATTCAAAGTCTGAAGGAATCAACCCCTCTCCAGTATCTTTGGTACCGGAAGAGAAGGTCTCCTTTGGTCTCTATGCGCTGTCAGTTTCTTCATTTACAGTGGCAAAAATAAGAAAGGTTTACAACAAGTTGGATAGTAAAGCTATTGCCAAACAGGTATGTTGGGAAATGAGTTGGTCAATATCTAGCACTTGTTTTGTCATTTTTTTTAACTTCTTTCAAGGCAATTTGCTCGAGGCTACCAGGAATAATAATCTACCTGTCAAAAAAGTTACCCATAATCACATTTGTGAGTTTTTAATTAATTTTTTTAAGAGATTGTACTCCTAGATTTTATTTGCATTCCTTAAGTTTCTAATAGCTGCATACTTCAGCACCTTTTAGAGGCATTTTGGCTTTTAATGTAGATGGCAGTTGTAATCCTGTTGAAAACCAGTTAGAATTGTCAAATATATTTCTCCTGTTGCAGATGAACAAAGCTGATAGTTTAGTCCTCTGACCATGATTCAGATTTGGAGACCAGAATGTTGTTTTACATTTTTTCTTCAGAGTATCTTAAAAGTCAATGAAATATTTATTCAAAAGACCATCTATGAAGATAGGGTGAGAGGTTTGGAGTTGTTCAGCCTGAAGAAGAGATTCAGGAAGATCTTATTGCAGCCTTTCAATACATAGGGAGGGCTTATAAGAACAACAGAGAAAGACTTTTTTTTTTACCAGGCATGTAGTGACAGATCAAGGGACAATGGTTTTAAACTGAAATAAGGTAGATTTAGATTGGGCATAAGGGTGAAACATTTTACAGTAAGATCGGTGAGACATGGGAACAGACTGTCCAGAGAAGCTGTGAAAGCCCCATTCCTTTAAGTGTTTAAGCTTATGTTGAGTGGCACTTTGAGCAACCTGACTCAGTGGAAGATGTCCCTGCCCAAAAGAGGAGGACTGTAATAGGTCATCTTTAATGGTCTCTTTCAAACTAGACCTTTCTATTATGTGGTGGGATTATTTTTAAAATTGGATTAATCTTCCTTAAACTTTGGGGACTGGAGATTTTACTTTAGAGATTCTCTAGCATAGTTCTGTTTTGTTACATGTTACTCTTAATCACAGGAAGCAAACACACAAGACATGTTCATGCTTGCATTTAAAAAAAACATCCCTTTAGCTCCTGCTTTTCTGTTGGATTTTTTTTTTTCAGCTGGCAATTTCTTCTCATGAAAATGCCACACCTGTGAAGCTGCTACATAACTCAGCAGGGCATTTGAATGGACCAGCACGCTCCATTGGTGCAGCTTTGATAGGATATTTAGGTGAGCTGAGCACTTGAGAATTATTATGTTTAAAATTTATTAATTGCTTGTCAATAAGAATTCAGGTCTAGAAGATAACTCAGTTGATGAATGTTAATGTTTTGTGGTTTTTTTTTTTTTCTTTAGCATTTTTAAATTTTGTGGGTATACTATCTTTTCTTTTGTCTTTGTTATTAATATGGGATGGTTGTTTCAGTTTATATAAGTCATCATTATGAAAATATACTTCCCTAGATCATGAATTATTTTCTTGTGCAGTATTTCCTCCACCTTTTCTTCTGAGGCATCACAGTTCTTCTAGTGATACTGTTTTCATAATTCAAGCAATGATAGAATGCAAATCAATGCATGTGTTCACAGTGATTTCCTAGAAGAATTAGGATTTATTCTTATTTATATTCTCTGTCTATGCTCAGGTGTAAGAACATTTGTCCCCAAGCCTGTTGCCACTACACTGCAGTACATTGGTGGAGCTGCTGCTATTTTGGGACTTGTAGCGATGGCATCAGATGTAGAAGGGTTATATGCAGCTGTGAAGGCCTTGGTCTGTGTGGTAAAGAGCAATCCACTAGCCAGCAAAGAAATGGAAAGAATCAGAGGTTATCAGGTATGTAAGAAGTCTTGAAACAGACCAGGTTGACTGAATTTCTCTTGCTGTCCTAGCAGTTTCTGTGGAAACTTCTTGTGTTGTGTTAACCTGAGTTTCTGCTCTTAAGTTTACTGCACTTTTGGCTAATTATCATGGATGAGTTATTTAGAGTGGCTTTTAAAGGAGAGGATGGAAAGTTTTGCCAAACAATTGTGCACATTTAACTGCTTTGCTGAATCTGAGCCTTCATTAATAGCAAGGAAGAGCACAACTATGGCATTTCGATCATTCTTTTCCCAGGATTGTGAACCCAAACCTAGAAGCCCTCAGTGATCAGGGAGCTTCTGTCTCCTTGATTGGCCAGCAAGAGAGGAGGACAGACACATGAAGAAAACTGAACAAGTAAACTGAAAGCATCATTTTGAGGGCTGCACAGACCTTATAGTTAGTGATGCTGTTTGCTTTCAAGCTGAAGGCTTCTTAATTATCCATCAGAATGAGGAAAGTACAATCAGTTATTCAGAAGTATTGGCTGACTGACTTCAAAAGATCTTCACATGGCCAGTGCATTTTTCATTTTTTGTGAAGACTGCTTTACTGGAAGGGAAAGTTTGTTCTGTGTTTTAGGCAGCGTATTTACAAACCTTGTAATGCTAATGGCTAGTATAGTTACTATAAGCATAGTATTCTATGTTGCCTGTTACAGACCTTGGCGTACTTTGGTCTAACGAATCTAGACAGAGTTCTCTTTAAACCTTAAGCAGTCAGTGGAACATTACATACGACCTTACCTTCCACTTGTATTGACCTCAGCAAATAGCATGGTTTGAGAGAGATTCCCAGAAATCGTTATTTCCTTAGCAACGTTTCAAGGAGGACGGTGAAGCTGAACAGGCCAGTATGTTAAGAGTTTAACAAATATGCATCAGAAGACATAGTAATAAATAATCAGAAGAAATAGTAATAGTACATTTGGCAATCGGTTCTTTTCTAGCCCGGATTTTAAGAAGTTAGAGCAGAAATAACAATTATAAGGATGACTTCTATGGTGATGCCTAGAGCAACAAAGAACAGCAATGAAAAAGTCAGGCTTATTCAGATCCATCTTGTCATGGCTACTTTTTTTCAGTGCTTAAATACTGTCTGAAATTTAGAACAGATGTTTTCTGAGCTGGAGGGTGTTCTAGATTTGCTCCTTTCTAATCAACTGTAATGCCACTTTCAAGTGCCTAAATATTGTCTGAAATTAGAACAGATGTTTTCTGAGCTGGAGGGTGTTCTAGATTTGCTCCTTTCTAATCAACTGTAATGCCACTTTCAAGTGCCTAAATATTGTCTGAAATTAGAACAGATGTTTTCTGAGCTGGAGGGTGTTCTAGATTTGCTCCTTTCTAATCAACTGTAATGCCACTTTCAAGCTATTTCAAGAGGATCAACTATTAGACACACTGTAAGGGCCTTCTCAAAAGGAACAGACATTTCTTCCATTCTTTGTGCTTAGACAGCATTGTTGTGTATTCATAGGCTGCTAATTCCTTTTTTGTTTATTTGTTCAAGTTGCTGGCAATGCTGTTAAAGAAGAAACGGTCCCTTTTGAACAGCCACATTCTCCATCTGACCTTTTCCTTGGTGGGAACTGTTGATAGTGGGCATGAGACATCAATCATTCCAAATTCTGCTGCCTTCCAGGATCTGCTCTGTGATTTTGAAGTATGTAAAGATGCACAAAAAAGCAATGATAATGCTGGATAGTGATTGAGTCAGATGCTGATAGTATGCCTTTATATATTGAACAACAAAGTAGGCTGTTATCCTGAGAACTTCCTATATCTTATGTAGTACAGTAAAACAGCTGAACAGCAAGATCACTGGTAACTTTTCCTGCTGAAATGACTTGAATCACTGTAGAAATCATGAATGGGTACCACAGATGTTTCTGCTTTTTTTTTGTTGTTTTAGAAGATACATTTTGCAGTTTTCTGTTCAGCAGTTTTTTCAATCTTTTTGTTCTACTGCGGTACATGTATCGAGGCATGAAAGACATACTGAAAACAACAGCTGGAGGTGAGCGTTCAGTATAGCACACAGGAATCACTTTATCGTATTCCTCCTGCAAAGTTAATACTAGGGCACTTACATGTCATGCAAGCCGAATTTTGAAATATTTTATTGTTGTTGAGTTAAGGAAAGAAGTTCAGAAGGAAATGCTAATGTAATAGAGGCTGATAAGTGATGTGTAGAACTTGTCTTTTAGTGTTTGCTCCTTTGGCTCCTATACCTGACACAGACTGAGTCAAGGTTTTCTGTTTCACATAAGCTATAAATAAATAAATAAAAATACTACTTCCACTACTAATCCAGTGTCATGGGTTCAGCTGGCATTTTCTTCTCATGAAAACGCCATGCCTGTAAAGCTGCTACATAACTCTGCAGGGCATTTGAATGGACCAGCATGCTCCATTGGTACAGCTTTGATAGGATATTTGGGTGAGCTGAGCACCACGACATCCAGCAATAAGATACTGGCTTAATAGTGCAAATCTGATTTGCACAAATGGCTTTATGGAGTTAGCCATTTCCTTTTTTTGGGTGTCTATTTGAGTATTTCAAAGCCCTCCTGGAAACTTTATTCAAGACTTGTCTATTAAAAAACTCCTGCTGCTAGAGCCTTTATTTTAATAAAAACAACTGTCCTTGCTAGCTTTCTGTTATTAAGAGCTTAAAGGTCTTTAATAAACCCAACTCCACCTTGCCAAGATCAACAATATGCTATAATTATGGCACAGAGGTGAAAGAAGTTAAAAGGGCAGACCTAAGCCTCTCTTTTAACCTAAGTGGGGTTACAATACAAAGGAAACTTGTCACACACCAAAGTTTCCTTTTCTTTTTACCTCGAGGCATAATGTTAACATGAGAAATAAGTCTGTGCCATGTCTAAACACAAATTCTTCAGTATCATGTAAGTAGGGTTTAATAAACCTTTTAAATTACAGTAATGCTTACTTTGTGCTCACAAAATTAAACATAGACTTAATAGAAGTTACTAGAATATCTACAAGAGCTAATGTTTGTGGTAGAGTTCTTAAGGTAGATGAATTATTTAGCAGAGAAGTGTGAATCACTCAGAAGCCCAGCTCATTTGACAGTGGGATATGAATCCTGCCTTTTTCTTTCTTTTTCTTCTCCCAGAAAGGAAACAGCTGAGAAGCTTCATCAGTGGTCTGTACACACTCAGACAGCAACTACTGTACTAAATATCTAATTTAATATTCTTTTATTCATGTCTACCTTTTATTTTCTGTGAAGATCAAGAATAACTAGAGAATGAATATACCTAGGAGACTTAAAAATAAAATAAATGTGCAAGTAACAGGTTTGTGAGTCACTGAGAAGAAACTTCCCAAAAGCCTCAGGTTTTGGCTTGTTTGGTTTCTTTTCAAGTATTTATTATATTTTTACATTCAGAAATCAGTGACTCAAACATTTCAGTTAAATTGGATAAGTAAGATGATCTTACTCTTATGCTAAAGATGGGAATGAAAAGATTTGTTCTGATCATTTTAGATGGTATGGTTAGAAGAAAAGAAAATGCTAGAAACCGTTTTGCATAAACCAGTTTTATACACTACAGCACAAGCATTAATTATGCTTTGTTCAATAGCAAGTTAATTTAAGATTTTCAGCTGTAACTGCCAACTTTTATCTTTTTTATCTTTTATTACTTGTATTTTTTTTTAATCTTTTTTAATCTTTTATTACTTGTATTGATTGAACAATTGATAATTTTAGGGTGTTTTTAGAGGATCTAAATAATTTAAAATGGTGTACAAGAAATGCTGGCTAAAAAGAAAATTAAAAAAAAAAATCAAAATCAGGGAAGACCTTGAGTTTAACCTTGGCAGAAGAGTGTAAGTTAATTTTACAAAGAGAAAAATCTTTCCATAAGGCAAATAAACTTGACACAACGTTTCACATCAGCCTAGTAAATCCCAGTAACTCCTTTGGAGTCATTGCACCCTGTGTTTGAAGAGACATTCCAGAGAGCATGTAACTTTTCTGTCTAGAATCTTAAAAATTTTCAGCATGATATATTTATAGAAAATATATTGGTACCAGTATGTGTTTCTTTAATCTTCACTGGTATATCTAGTATTTATTTGGAGTTGAAAATCAAACAATTGAGAATCTTGCAATGTGCTTTTGATTACAATGGCCAGGTAAATAGTCATATGCACAAACAGTTTTAATCTCTTCAAGTCTTTCATAACTCTTGGTATATTAATGTCAGTTTTTAATTATAAAGTGGTTTTGTGTACAAAAATAATTTTTTATTCTATATCTCAGGTCTGGCTTCATGCACCGTATGAGCTTCATCTGTCATTATTTGAGCACTTCATCGAACTTCTCACAGAGTCAAGGTATGAAGCAATGACAGCTTAGTAATGAGACTTAAGACGTTTAGGTAATATATAGAGGATGCTCCAATTTCAGATTGCTACTTCCTTTCTTCTTCCAGTGAAGCAGCAAAGAATGCCAAGTTAATGAGGGACTTCCAACTCATCCCAAGACTGCTCTTGACCCTTCGAGATATGTCTCTGTCCCAGCCTACTATTGCTGCAATCAGTAATGTGCTGAGCTTTTTACTTCAAGGCTTTCCTAGCAGCTATGACTTGCTCAGGTAACCCACACTTATGCTAAGTATGGCCTTCTTATGTTTATTACATTGGTGATCTTGGTGAAAAATACTCAATGGTCATACTGCTGTAGATTAAGTAAGATGAAATGCTCACGTGCTGAATTTTTCCTGTGAGAGCTACAGTGAATGAGCTATAGGCAATAATTTTGTTAATATCTTGATTTGCGTATTAAATTGCTTGTACCTAACCAAGTGTAACTGACTAATTAAACTGGCTTAATGTTCTGCAGGTGGAAAGCAAAGGTGCTATATTGCAGCTCCCTTGTTATTTTGAAGTATTGAGCACTTCTTTTAGATACCATTGACTATCACTTCTGGTTAAAATGCAGCTTTGATTACTTCCCTGCAGGAAAGCCTTAGTTCAGAATTTTTTTGTTAATTATCACTATGTAAAACAATAATTAAAGCTTTCAGATATGTATTATTCTGACTAATGAAAGGTACATAATTGTGATTCATACATACAGGATTGCTATAAATGCTTTTAAATAAGTTCAACTTCTTGATAATTTTTCTCATCTCCCCCTTAATTATAATGGAAATGGATTAAATATGCAGGGTTTGGAAATTCTTTGCATGCAAATGGTCATGTTTTCAGCTTCTCAGTTTAAGTGCAATTAAAAGTATCAGAAGCTTCAAGATGAACATCTTGCCTGTCTCTGTTTTATAAAATTATTGATTTTGTGATTAAATAGTTATAGAATCATAGAATAGTTAGGGTTGGAAAGGACCTTAAGATCATCTAGTTCCAACCCCCCTGCCAGGGGCAGGGACATCTCCCACTAAACCATGCCACCCAAGGCTATGTCCAACCTGGCCTTGAATACTGCCAGTGATGGAGCATTCACAACTTCCCTGGGCAAGTGTTCCTTGTTACCATTTCTGGACATAAAATGAAAAATAATGTCTAACTTGGTAAAAGTTATACTAGTTAGGGACCGTTTCGGCTTAGTTCTAGAAAGATGAGGAATATATGGCATCTCCTTTCTTAGAGAAGCATAACCATCTTGTCTTGGAAACCCATGACTTCATCGCCTCAAGCTATAGGCATAAATGTTATACCAGAGTCAAGTAATCACTGTTTATATAATACATGTTAAGCTGTAATGGTTTAACTTGTGGTATTCCTTTTATTAGGACTTCGTGGTATCTCCCTCTTTCCTTTTTTGAATCCTAGCAATTTCAGGGTCCTTTATGTACAGACTTTTATTAAAAGATTCCATTAATTATTACATATTAGATTGGGTTTTTTTGGTTACTGCCTTTAGATGGAGACTGTTTACCTCAGTCTTGAGATGTGAGAAAGCTGACTTTTTTGGATATCTTTATCCACTAGTTTTCTGGTTTTATGTTTAAGTTGAATTATTGATAGATGAGAGTACAGCTGTCATATCAATGAATGATATTTTTTCTGTGTACATAAGGTTTGGACAGTTCATCTCCTCCACTTTACCTACATTTGCAGTTTGTGAGAAGTTTGTAGTCATGGAAATAAACAATGAGGAAAAGCTTGACAGCGGTAAGTGATGGCATGGCTTAAAAGCAGTAGAAGCTAAATACTTTCTGATCCCCTCTGTGCTTAAATATGTAAAATTTAGAAATAGTGTCATTAGCAATATTGCAATTTTGTTATAATCTGGCTGCTAGTTGTGGTACTTCAGCTTTCAGTATTGCATGCAAAGCAGTATAAAACCCATATACTTTGGCTTCCTTCATTCAATGCTGTATGGTTTCATTCTGTTTCTTCCACTCACTTCAGATCAGCAATGCATCTCTGCTGCTTTGTGGAGAGGCAAAAATGGGTTACTAGGTGCCTGTGCTCTCCAGGTGTGGAGGAAGCGGAAGAATTGACTAAGACAGTCTTGTTAATTTTTTTTTTTTTAGGCCAAAAAGGAAGTTTTACTGTCCTTCAGGAATGCTTATATTGAATTGTTTGGGGACCATTTCTACCTTTGTTTTCCTAAAGAAAAGAGGCTTCTGCAGTTGCATGTTTGATCAGTCTTTCTGAACAGAAATGTTTTAGTCCCATAGTGGATGTCACCCAGATAACTGGAAGAGATTGCCTGAAGATCCTCTTTTTGTATCACTTTGGGAATATACTGGTGTGCAGGGACAAGTGAAAGAGAAGTGGTTTTGCTTTAAAGTTAGCTTTATTGGTTTGGTTTCCCAGATAACAAGATTTAAGCAGTCTGCATATTCATCATTATCCCCCTATGCACGTCCTGTTCCTTCTGAATGCTCCAAGATGATTGTGAAAAAGAGGGGTGTGGGTATTGGAGAGGGGTACAGATTTGTGATCTCGCTGCAGGTGAGCTATCTTTTTTTCCCAGGCTAACCACAGCCTGAGCTGCATTTTGCTTGCCTTGGGAGAACTGAAGACCCTTGGGGAGAAATTCAGGCTGTGAAAAGAATGGAGAGAAAAGCTTTTGAACTAAAGGACATGAAATTTTTAGGTTACTGGTCTTCACTAGTTCCTCTGTATTTCTGCCGTAGAATATGTTTTGTGCTTGTATCAGTGATTTAGGCACAAAACCTTGGCCCAGAAAGTATCCCTTTATCTAGGGGAAGGTGTTCCTGCCCATGGCAGTGGGGTTGGAACCAGGTGATCTTTAAGATCCCATCCAACCCAAACCATTTTATGATTCCCTGATCTGTCTTCATTTTTGCTTATCACCTCAAGCTGTGATTTTCTGGGTTTTTAAATAATGTAAACCCATAGTTTTTATATTGACATCATAAAAGAAAGAGGGAGGAGTGAGTGAGAGAGCAACTGCATGAGTTTGAGGGCCTGAAACCACGACAATTCTTTTTGGTGCCCAACATGGGGCACAAAGGGTTGAGATAATGACAGGATTAATAGCCACTCGTCACAATGCTGATTTATTGCCTCTCAAAGTTGTTGCTGTGGTTCTCACAGGTTCAGCATATGATACTTTACTTAGAGCCAGTATTTCTTATCATAACATTTCTTAGAACTGGGGTTTGGGTTAAGGTTCTTGTTTCATTGTACTTTATTGGAATGGCTTGTGATACAGGCAGGCTCCAGAAGCAGGAGAGGGGGGCGCATGTGGATGTGGAATTGTACCTGGCAGTTCGGCTGCTCTTCACTGTCCTGGCCCTTGTCCTTGCCTCTATCTTCACAAGGCTGTGGGGAGCCGGGTGGGGCCGGCCCCGGGAGCTGCTGGCAGCCGAAATGGCCAGGGAGGACAGCCTGGGGGATCAAGAGACTGGGAAGGGGGCGGCAGAGGAGCTGAGCTCCCCCACCAAGCCCAACCCCATGGCTGCTGAGCAGCGGGACAAGACAGAGGAGCTGAGACCCCCTGGCCTCACGGCATTCCCCAGCAGCTGCCCACATTGCCCTGGGAGCCTGAGACCCAGGAAGATGCAGGAGACCATGCAGCACTTCCCAGCAAGGCAGAGGAGGAAGATCCGGACTCTGACAAAGAGCAGCTGGTGTTGAGAGAGCCGCAAGCACAGCAGCTACAGCAGCCCCAGTGACAAGTACAGCAGCCTCATTTGAGAGCTCTGAAGGGTTTGAATGGCC
>JASSUY010030716.1:0-25271 GCA_032466535.1 Forpus xanthops | reverse complement strand
AAGAAAATACAACCCTCAACCGCTCACCACCCACCAACCGATACCCAGCCCAACCGACCAGTGATCTAACCCTTCCTGGTAACTGCCCCCAGTTTATATAGTGGGCATGATGTGCTGTGGTATGGAACACCTCTTTGATCAGTTTGGGTCAGGTGTCCTGTCTCTGCTTCCTCCCGGCTTCCCCTTCTCCCTGGCAGAGCATGAGGCTTAGAAAGTCCTTGGTCAGACCAAACATTACTGAGCAGCAACTGAAACATAGGTGTTATCAGTGCTGTTCCCAGGCTGAAAGTGAAAAACACAGCACTGTGCCAGCTACTGAGAAGGAGCAAAATGACTGCTACTGCTGAACCCAGGACACTGTGGGAGTCCTTTCTATACTCTGACTAGCTCTCAGGAATGATCTGTACACTGCATAGGTGATCTTTCACTCAAAACATGAAAGTTCTTCTCTAGTTGAGCCAGCAGTTGTCAGCAATGATTGTCCTCCTCAAGGTTTTAAAACTTACTTTTAAAAGCAGCTGAAATAAAAGCACACTGAACGTGATGGGTTGCTTGATGGGAAGTCAAGGGAAAAGTGGTATGACATGGAAATCTACTGGTTGACAATATGAGAGCTATTTTCACCAAAGATGGCAACAGAAGGATAGAAACTTCTGTAAGTGCTTTTTTTTCCTGCTCATCTTCGTCTTTTCCCAATTGAGCATCTGTGGTGTTCTTCATCCACAGGCCCTTCTGATCTAACTGCAGACACCTTAATTATGTCAGTGGAGGATATGACTGTATAAACATCTTGTAGAGCATTTCTTCAGTCGCTTCCCCTTTGAAAGCAGATTAAAATTCTACACCCTGCATGGCTTTCTGTCCATTAGGCTAATCCACATGACAGGAGACTTTTTCTGTGAAACCAGCTCTGCACTAATTGACATATTGAGTCAGTTGATCAATGCTGTCTCTTCCCAGAAGGGAAGAACCCAACATCTCAGTGAAGATTCTGAGGTTCTGAAGACTTTCCCCAAAAAACTACAGAGATGTCATCCTTCTCCCAAATTCATTCTCACATCTATTGGATTATTTCTTTTTCTATTACATTCTGAGAGATCACTGGTGATATTAAAACGTTGAGGAGCATGCTATGCCTCCAGCAGATTCTTTAAGGAATATGAAGGCAGCATGATCTTAATTCCATGGTCACTTCCAGCAATATCCTTGTGGAATTGTAATGAGAATAAATGTCAAGGTGATGTTGGATGTTGTGGATCATATATGTGACTGGAAAAAGGGTTTGGGAGCTGCTGGGCTTTGCTTTGTTGTGTTCTGCTTTGAATAGTGGATGAGGAGAATGCGTTTGTCATTGAAAAGAAGTAAGTATCTCTAGAAAAATCTCTGGAATAAAGTAATGAGCTTTGGATATGATAGCTGCGTGGAATGATGGCATAGTTTCTTTATGTAAGCATAATTCTGGGGTCTGATATTCACTTGAGAACAGGGTTGTTTGCAAACAGTATTGGGTCTGACTTTAAGCCTGCTTACTTCTCTCTGCCCAGTGTAATACCAAATGTCAAGACTTTGGCCTTAAGCGTCGATTTGAAGAGCTCTAAAACTCAGTTTTAATCAAGGGAGAGATCTTTCTCTTTTGGGAATGTTAGCTATTTAAAGGTAAGTTATATAGCCTTGAGAAGGCTGTTAAGCTATCCATATAGATAGAGTATAAATTGTAGGGGATAACAAGTAGGTTTGCTTTCTTATATGCTAGTTCATTATACATGATAGTTGCATGTGTATGTTGAATAGCTGGATACATCTTTGCCAACTGGCACAAGTGAATGGAAGTTTAGATCTCCATCACCGTTTGGGGGGTACCTCGGCTCGATAAGGATTTAGTGTATTGGATCCTTCCACTGAGCCCTTGCAGTGTTGCAACTGCTTTTCAGTGGGCACTTATGAAGCATGGACTCGGCTTGGTGAGGTAAAGCTGAGGCAATGCTTGCTTCTTTCTAACAAAGCAGACACATTTAGGATGCAGGCTTTGTGTCTGACATCTCCTGAACAGTGCAGACAAGCAGAGAGGGACTGAAGGTATAGTTGTCTTTCAAGCCCCTTCTAATAGCTGGTGAATACTCTGAAACCGTGGCTTGTCTCTCTTTCGTGGGTTAAAGTAACATGCAGGCTTTGTGTAAGAATTTCTATGAAGAACATGCCTTGTTTTCAAAAGGTCTGATTCTTGTAAGTAATGTAATACTGTTGAAAAGTGGGTACAGCCTTTGCTGGGCACTGTACCTCACTAGTAATCAGTAGATGTTAATGGAGACAGATGTTCTGCTTTTGGACTTGAATTCCCGAAGTGTTTTTTGACAAAGTCATGCAACAGAGTCTTCAAATCCATCAGCGGCCCTTCCTCTTACCCCATGACAGATCAGCTTCTAACTAGTTAAAATTTACAACGTGCAGAATAGAGATCAGTTGAAAAAGCATAGGTATATTAAGTGTTGTGCCTCGCCAAGATCTGTGTTGCAACATGTGCTATTTATAACTAATCCAGAAAAGGGGAATGAGTATGTAGGTGACAGAACTGACTGATGGCCCTAAATTATTCACGGTAGTGAAAATTAAAACTGACAGAAGAGTTGCAGAAGGTTTCAAGGTATTGAGTGAAAGGACAATAAAATGACATGTAATTCAATACTGATAAATGTCAAGTGATACACATGGGGAAAATCATTCCAACTGTGCCTATGCAGTGTCAAGCTGTAAACTATTTTAACTGTTCTCGGAATCTCTTAGCATAATTTTTCTATGAAAATGATAGCTTTATACTCGGCAGCAATCAGAAAGATGAGATTATTAGAAATGACTGATAAAAGATCAGGCTGAAAAGCAGAGAACATCACTACACCCTGGTAAGTCCATGGTGCCCTCAAGCCTTGAATACTGAGTGCAGTTGTGGTCATTCAAAGGGAATGAAGCTTTACAAGAAAAGGTACAGCTCAGTGATGTGAGGGACTGAAGGATAAAAGCTTCAGCTTGGAACCTAAAGACTTGAGAGTATAGAATTATAAAGGGCATGGGAAAGGCTAATTGGCAATAATTATTTGTGGTTTACATAAAACAAGATTAAGTGGATTTCAGGTTAGCTGCTTTAAACTAAACAAGGAAGTGCCTTTTCATATAGCATAATTGTATTGTAGAATTGAGTGCTGTAGGTATTGCACGTGTAAAAGTACTAATACATTTAAGATGGAATTGGACAAATATATAGGAGAAAAGGCCAGCAAGCACTATTAAATACAAAATGCAGATTCAGCATCACATTAGGAAACTTCTTCACTCAAGAATTACTTTACTAGAAACTAGATTTGTGCTTTATGCTTGGTCTATTTTTCCTACTCTTTCTCTGCTCATTTCCAATTGTCAGGAGCAAGATTATAAGCCTTGGGCCACACTGGTCCTATACATATGTGTTCTTACTGGGAGATGTGGATGTATTGTATATGGAAGTTTCTAGTATTTTATTGCTATTTGGGGTACTGATAACAGCAAGTTGTAGCAGAACAGCCTTTGAATGCCATTACAGAATTACACAATGGTGGCTTTTTTCGGTTAGGGACTTATCATGAACACAATGTCAGGCTGTTCAGAAGACGGTGGATACCCAGGCAGACCTATGATCATAGTTAAACTATCCAGTCTGTTTAGGGTTAAATAAGAATATTTCCTGCTGGCTTTTATTTTTCTTATAAGCAATCTTAGTGATAAAGACTGAGACAAATATCTGACTGCCTTCGTGCATATATCATAGAATCATAGAATAGTTAGGGTTGGAAAGGACCTCCTTCCATGTAGATATCAGCAGTCATTTAAAAGAAGAAACTGTGACCTTGTTTGAGTATTTTTCTGTTTCAATCCTCCAGAAAATGCCAAATTCCTAATTTACTGATGCATTTTACTGGTGAATTGATTAAATATATTTTAGGTTTTGCACTTCATGTTATTGCCCCTCAGTAATTTCTTGCTTAGTTCGTACCGTGTACACATTAATAAGAAACAGTGTCCCAAATGGCATGGAAAGACGATGAGGGTTGCAGTGTTAGTATCTGTTTAAAGTTCCGTGTACAAATGCATGTGTCTGCTGATCTACTCCTGCATCACAGAATAATTTTCCATAGGATTAGTGCTTCGTTTAGTTATCTCCCCACCGCACCGAATTGACGCAAGGTGAACACCTGCAAGGGAGGATTCCATTCTAAACAGGCTTGTTTACCAAAATTGAGGTTCCTGGTAGAAAAAGGTCAGGAGAAGCTACTACAGTTACTTAAGACCTAGAGAATATTCTTTACAATGGCAGATTAAAATATATCCATCTTAGAAAACATTCACAACTGGCTTACTTCATTCGTTGTGTGGAAAGGTTGCTGTTATTACTAGATGAAAGTGAAAGGAGATTTGAAGCTTCAGAAACTGGAGTTGCATCATACTGCTAGATGCTGACTTTAATTAATCAGTCTGAGTTAATGCTGCTGCTGCTTCATAATCCTGCATCCATACATTGCTGCAGGCAGTTGTGAGTTGCTTCTTTGCCTATTTCTCATGCCTTTGATTTACCACTTCAACGTGCGTTGCAGTAGGTTGAACTGGATTTTGGGACTGAAAGACTAAATATGTACATATTATTTAATCCCACCTCACAAGAGTGTTATAATTGGTAAATTACCGTTTGTAGAAGTTTAGAAACCTGCAGTAATATATTTGTTGGAGTGCAATGTAGTTTTGTTATTTGTCTTATTGCATATTAACTGAAAAGACCTTAAATATTTCTAAATTACTAAGTGTTACAAAAGTGACTACATCTATGATATATAGTGTTATCTATGTAGGTGTAAAGGCTATTTGTACTTGAAGGAGTAGTTTTACTTCTATACCTCAAGCAGTCCTCTGTCTTTCATATTGAAAGTATGTAACAAAGACAATTCTTGGTAGGTTTTTCAGAAAAGAAAAAAAAAACCTAAATGAATGCATTCATGTCAGGGATTGATTTAACAGGGACCACCTGCAAGCAATGAAGCAATTGCTAGCTTCATTTGTGATCTCTTTTCATACATGCTTTCAGCTTCTATAGATGTTTCATAATAGTAGCTGCAGGAATTGAGAAATTCCACCTTCTAGCATTGATCACTGCAGGAAAACACATGGAGGATTATAACACAGTCTTGTTACACCAAATCCTGTCCACAGTGTAGTGAGAACCTGCACAGGGATTTTATTTGTGTAAGTAAATCCAAGAACAAGCTGTGTATCCATGATGCTTACTTAAAAGTTGTAGGGCTGTCCATTGATCCGCTCCCTAAAACCAAAGGATGTCCTGTTGGAATAAATCGTATTTTACCTATGACTTAAGACTTGGTAATTATTTCTCTTATAGAGAATACTATAATAATACATTATTCTTATAACATGAGATATATAAAACTCACTTATAGCCAAGTTGAGTTCAGGTGGAGCTAAGCTGACTAGCTCTGTGACAGGTGATTGGGTTAGGATAGCAATACACTCACAGACAGTAAATGGTTGGCTGTGGTTTTTGGTTTTTTTCTTTATGTATTTATATTTTAAGTCTGTATATTTTAATTTTAATGGAAGAGTGTGTATTATGAGAGTGGAAGAAGTTAAAATTTTATGAAGTCTCTATTCTTAAGGATATTTCATTAGAGGTAGTACATCTTTCCTGATGTATTTTAGTTCTATGCACGTTTGGTTTAGGGCATGTCTTCTGAGCTCTATTCAATGATTAGTTCGTGGATTAAAGCATCAGGATTAATTGGTATTATAATACTCTTTTTTCTTAATATATCTGCACTGAGTTATGTATTTTAAATTAAAATTCATTCTCAATGAATTATAACAAAGTAATTGTTGTTTTCTAGATAAAAATACCTTACTATCTGTAACTTCATGGCAGTTTACCAGAGAAAAGTGAACTTCATGGCTTTGTGCGTGTAATTGTAGATTCATTTCTGTGATTATTCATCTCTTTGATTAAGGGTTCTAGCAGTGGAATAAACACACGTAATGTATCTCTGTTCTTTTTTTCCCCCCTGTGAATAATCTAAGCCAGCTCTTTCTAATTCTGTTTTAGGTTGAAGACTGTATCCTTCCACCGCTAGTTTCTCTGGTCCACAGTCAGAATGGTAAGTAGATAGGTACATCAATTACAGTTTCCATGAATTCCACATTTTGTTTTAATTAGACTTCAGTGTTGTCACATTCTTGGCACCTTTATTTTCAAGTGGAATGGAGACTCTTCAGCTTGCGGCTGCTCGCAGAAACCACATCACTGCTTTTAAGCCACCAGGTCATGGCTGAGGAGAAAGGGGAGAGCCTCAACTCAAACAGCAAGCTTCTGTCTCTCATTAGAGATTCATTGCTGCCTCAGTAAGTATAATATTGCTTCTGTGTGGGGAATAACTTGATAATCCATTTTGACAGCATATTTGTTTTAGCTACCCTTTTTATGTTTAAACAACAGAATGAAAAGAGGAATAGCAATTAATTGCTGCCAGAGTTCTCTGCCCAACGTTTCTCTCCTAGGTTTATTTAGTACTTTGTATACACAACACGAGCACAACTTTGTGCAACACTCACTCCCAATACCGTGCCTCTGGCTGCTCTTGGAGTGAAACAAGTTTCATCTAGCTTTGGGCTGTGATTTAAATACTTCTTTCCTCTGCTAATAAAGTGACAATATTGTAACAGCAACATTGTCTATTTGGGATATTGTGTCCTCATGGAAAATGTTCTCAAATCATAGGGAATGGCATGTAACTTTTAATAAAGGATAATAAATAGGATGGGTTGGTCCTCCGTGATCCACTCATGGGTTGTTGCCTCTGAATTGCTGTCCTTTGCTACTGCCCTAAACAGAAAAACCCTCCAGAAGAGTAGATGGAGCCTGTGGGCCAGGTGTGGCCTGGAGCTTCATTTATGTGGTTTAGCATCAAATGAGGCCTGTCGTTTCAAACTCACTGCAGGTGAGCATAAAGGCAAGCTTTCTGTGTTACGCACATACATAGTGTGAGCTAATAACATCTGTGAGCAGAGGGAAGGAAAGCATGAACACAAGATGAGTACAGGAATGATAAGTCATCATTTGGGCAGTTGGAATTAAATGTTTTTAAGGTCCTTTCCAACCCAAACCATTCTGGAATTTATCTTTCACATTATAGTAGTAATGCTAGGCAATGTGTATTTTCAGTATTTCTAAATAGTTGCTGTGAGCGACAAAGTTGTTCCCCACCCCTGCATTAAGTGACTGAAGGGTGGAGGGATGGATGCTGGATGATGATCAGGAACACAGTGCCTTTCCCAAGAATGACACTGTCTCTTGTTAATTGCTGAATATTCTTAAAGTTTGAAGACCAAAGTTCTGTCCATGCAGGATGTGTAATCTTTGCTGTGTGAGAGAAAATGGGAAGGAACTAGTAGAGCTCTATAGAGAAGCTTATTTTCACATCTTTCTTCACATTTTTTTTTTCCCCCTCTGGGAAATAGAGAGTTTATCAATATGAATTAAAATGGAAAGTGGGAATATTCCTTTAAAAAATAGAGTATATGCATTATTAAAAGCTGTCAGATAATTTTCTTCAGATAAGGTGAGAGACCTGGAGTCAAGCAGGACCAAACTCTGTCCTTGCTCCAAAACTTGCCATTCGTAGTCCACCATCTTGTAAGGTGTTTCTCATTGAACTGGAGGGTGTGGAGGTCATGCTGATTACAAACTTGAAGGAGAACAGGCAATACCCTTCTGTGTCCAGTACAATCAGTTCAATTGAATGGGAGGGCTTTTTGGTCTTGAAACTAAATAGGATCCTTTTTAGGGCCTTACCTGTGCTATCTTTGCATGCATTGCATTACAGATGTATGAAAAAGGGTCTCGAAGTAGCTCAGAATCTCGATACCAGGTTTAAATATTTCCTGAGTCAGTTTCTTTCTCTCATTAATAATGATGTTGAGACTTGCATTTGGAAAACCATTTGAGATTATGTCAAGAAAGTATTAAAGTTTATGATATTTGGAATATATTGGAACTTGATTTAAACAATTTTTATTCTAGCTAAGGAGCAGAGTAAAACAATGTGTAAATCTTCTAGTGGTTCAGAAAGGGTTAAGTAGTGTCTGCTTGTTTAGTACATTACTTGAACCTGTGGGTTGAGCTAGCCCTTGTTAAATACATTCACCTGTGGAGAGCAGGTAATCAATGAGAGAAGGCACAGAAGGAGCGAGAAGCCTGAGGAGGGTTTCTGGGGAAAAAGAAACCCCTTAAAGGTCAGTTTTGATTTGAAAATGACAAAATTCAATTTGAAGAAGACTGAAGAAGAAACTAAGGAAAGGCCAAGCTGAAGCTTTGGTCTGTAAAATGACAAGAAAGGTAAGTTTTTGTCATCAATGTGCTAGGTGTGGGTAAGAAGATATTGAGGGGATGTAGGAATGAATCCACATACACTGTTGTTCTGAAAAGAAGAATGCAAGGTTTGGCCTCAATCTAAAGAGAAGGGAGGTCTTACATCCAGTGTAACCTACTTGTAAAGATAATGTAAAGCTCTGTTGCATGAAGTAAGATTTACTTGAAAACTCTGAGATTGAAAGTGAAGAGGCAACTAGCTTATGTCTGAAGGTTGAAGAGATGTTTGCTGGTATTGTTTGGTTTTTCTGTTGCTGGACAAAGCATGGGCCAGTGAGACTTGGCTGGAGGACAATTAAAAGATGAGAGGCAATGGCTGCTTGTTCGTGGGCACTTTGTGTGGAGAAATAGGCATTTTAGCCCCTTTGGATTCTATTTCTGAAAGCTGTTGAGTATGGAAGAGAGGGACATCTGAGTTTAACATGTGATGTTCTAACAGAGGTTATAATGATTATCATTTGTCTCTGTAATTCATTCCTATAAATATCTTCCCCAAGTTAATTGGTTCAAATGTAAAACTTAGCCAGGAAATAGAGTTTTGGTCACTGTGCATGAAATATAATCTTCATTTTGAGATAAATGCAGGAATGCAGTGGTTCCTTTTTTTTTCTCCTCATTTTTAGCATCATCAGTAAAATGGTACTTCCATTAAACATTTGTGCATTTGTAAGTCAGAAAGTTCACTTCTCCATAGAATTCTGATCAGGTGGAATCATGTAGTGCTATCGAATTTCAGCTCACTAGGAGGATATTTTTCTGTGCATTTCATAACTGAAATGAAACTTTCAGCTCTAAAAAGAGTAGAAGGCAAATGCTTTGTTACATGTCCAGGTTTATTATCAGGCATTGAACCATCAGCTCTTTTTAATTTGTAATATCCCGAACTATATATAAATTGACATTTGAGTCAGAAACTGCAAAAAGAAAGGATTGTGTAAATAAGGTTTTCTTTATTATGGAAAAGCTACACAATCTTTCAAATGAAACTGCCAAGCCACTCCTGCAAGTAGGAAGTCCAGGGTACTTGATGTAATTTGTAGCTAAAATGTTCGGTCTCTTTTAGGAGCTTAAGAGAACCCATATCTCTAGGTCTGTAGTTCTTGTTGTGGTTGCTTACAGAAAAGATAGTCAAAATACCTCCTTGCAGTGTAGTACTGAGAGTTTACAGAACCCTTACGTGATGCTCTCTAAAACTACTGTCGCTAAATTGGTTTGTGGTTTGAAGTGGCAGGGAAATCATTGAAGGAGCTCAGTAATTTAACAAGGTATCTCAAGCACAGAGTGTTTTCCCTTCAGAAGGGATTCATATATTCATAGCTCCTAATGGCCTTTAGTCGGGCAATGCGTTGATATTAATTGCCAAGATGTTGACTTCAGTAATCTGTGTTTGCACAAATGGTATTTGGTTTGATGAATCAGTGCAATTTCCGTTACAAATATGCTTTACTGACACTATCTTTGGGGGAGAGGAGAAGAGAGTTTCAAGTATAGGAAATAAAGCGAGACTGGATCTTATTAAACCTTAAGGAATTAGGATGCTAAGTCTGTACAACAGGAAGTCTCTTTTAAATCTAGTACATAGAAGGCTTAAAGTTGTTTAAAGTGGACACTGTTTAGGAAAAGTATTGATGTGTTTATAATGAAAGAAGGATAGCTTCACTTTCATGAACAAGCAGCTATCACATTTTGGAGCTGGAATGGCTGATTCGTTTATTATTACTATTGGGAATTACCATTTTGGGAACCTAAATCCATATTTTATGCGTGAGCAGATGACTTTTGGTGCTTGAGTCACCTGATAGCATCTTTGCTTGCCTCAAAAGACTTAGTCATGGGTTATAGAAAAAAAATGCCAATAGCCTCATTATGCTTGGTAGAAATATATACTGCTCTCATGTAGGGCTTCCAGGATCAAGGCCTACTAATGTGTTGCAGTCTTCTTTTATGAAGAAAGAGACTTTTTAATTGCCAGTGAGAAACAGTTTTCTTTCAGGAACTGAAATCTGTTATTTGTAAGAGATTTAATCACTGAAGACATAAACCAAACACTTCTAATTTGTTAATTGTCTTTTCTCCAATGTTTTTTGCAAGTCTATGGCAGCATATTCAAGCTAATGTCTAGTTGCCATGGCACACTGCCCATAGGCTGTGTGCCTGTGAAGGAGCTCCCATAGGCTGCATCACCCTCCTTGTCTTAGACTGGTCTAGTTTGAAGATGTGGCCAGAAAGCATCACATCTCCTTCTAGATTCCCTGCCTTTGTAAATCAGAGTGCTGAGGTTTGGTGCCAAGGGAGAGGGGATCTTCACTGCTCCATCCCAGGTGCACCCAGGTGGTAGGAAGGGATCCGGCAGCACTAGAGGTTCACAAGATGGGAAGAAAATTCTTTAGTTGCTTGATTCCATCCTCTCCCCCATTAGAACACGAAAAAGAAGAAATGTAGCAGAAGCACGGAACATGATAACCTGCCACAATCCCCACAGATGATCCTGCACTTGTACTTGGTTAATTCTGCAGGGTTTTCCTTTTGCAAATGAAGAGGATCGTGCTCCCAATTCTGTTTCTTCCACATGTTTTGAGTAGCACTGGTTTAATCAACAGCAGTGTTTTGGCATGGCTGAGCTTGTGGGTAGTTTTATACTTACATCTTTCTCACCTCCATCATTGTATCCTATTGTCATCCAGGCACAATTTGAATTAAACACAATAAAACTAGCCCTGTTTGTTGTGTGGGCATTACTGGAATGTTAGCAGCCACAGCAAGGTCTGGTTTGGTCCTTAGCAGCCTGTTTTCCCTTACCAAGATTTCCACGAGGTGATGTTTGGATATGTTTTGTAGCTGTTTTACTTTAGTTTTATCTTCACTGCCGTAGCTCTCAATAAACATTGTTTTGAAGTATTTCCTTTCCATCCTGCTTGGAGAATGGACGTATGCTGCAGTTAAAGCAGTGGGTTTTGAAATCTGAAAGGGAACATAAAGTTCAGTGTAAGTGATGTACAAGTTAAACATTTCCTTTGAGAAAAATCACTGTAAACAAAATACAAAGCTTAATTATCCCAAAGTTGGTTGATGGCCTTCCTGAGCACCCAGTTAATCTTCTGCCTAATATTTGGAGGCTCAGTTTCTACTTATCTTTAAGATTAGGTTATTTTAATACATAAAACATATATCATTTAGATAAAACACATGCATGTGGACAAAATGCATGTTTTATAAATGTTTCAATATAATTTTTAATTATACAAATGTGTGGTTTAGAAGGATATAATTATACTAACATTGTCAATATTAATTATAGTAATTGAGTGTTAATGTATTAATAGTAAGTTATATTAATTATAGTGATACATTATTGCATTTTGTAATTGCAGATCTCTCTAAAAACATGAGGTCTTTTGTTAATGCTGCTCTTAAGGAGAATCTGATACTGGTTTTCAAATACTGTACCTTTATTGTACATTCCAAACAGCATTGTAATTCCACTGTGGTGGTTATAAAGATTAGAAATGGGAAATGATGCATTTTTAATATCTGCTTTTTTAACACGCGTCTCTTGACTTTTATTCACTGTCGCTACCTCTTTCCCCCTTTCCTTTTCAGGTATGAGCACGTTCTGATGGCTCCAGACCCACTGCCTGTGTATGCTCTGAAACTCTTGGTGGCCCTGACTGAGCACATACCTGCTTCTGTGAGGTGATACAACTACACGTTCTCTGTTGTTCTGTCTTCTTTCTGTTTCAGTTTGGTTTTTTCCCATTAGGAATTAACAATCATAAAATCATAGAAAGGTTTGGGTTGGAAGAGACCTTCAAAGCTCATCCATTCCAACCCTCAGCAATGGGCAGGAACATCTTCAACCAGATCAGGTTGCCCAGAACCACATCCAGCCTGGCCTTGAATGTCTCCAGGGATGATTCACTGGCAACCTGTGCCAGTGATTTACCACCCTCATTTCTTCCTCACGTCCAGCCTGAATCTCCCTCTTTCAGTTTCAAACCATCACCCCTCATCCTGTCGCAATAGGCCCTGCTAGCAAGTCTTTCCCCATCTTTCTTATGGGCCCCTTTTTAAGAACAGTGACTTAGATCTCACTGTCGTGCTTCATTGACTAATGCTTGGGACATTTAGAAAATCCTTGCAGAGTATTTGTTAGAGGGGACAATCTTCTGAATTTTGTCACTGAGTCTCTGGAGCTCCTCCAAGCTTGCATTTCATCCACGATGCCTGGATGGATGCTTTCTACTGTGACTTACTTCAGTCCAATAAAAACAGTGGTAGTAAAAAGGCTGTAAAATACCCAAATGTTCAGTTAGTTTAGACCTTATTGTTTCCACATCTTTCAAAAATGGCTGTTATTAAAATAATTAAGGTGCAACTGGGGGGGAGGAGGAGGGCTCCTGTGTTTTGCCTAGTTTGTTCCATACGATAGCATGTTCTCACACATGTTCACCTAAGGCATTCTCCTTTTTCTCGCTCTCTTGTTTCTTTAATCCCACCATTTTTCTTGTATCTCACACTTATCTTTCTTCTTCCCATCCCCTCAGCCTTTCCTATGTGTTTCCCTATAGAGGCAACAACACTTGAGCAGTTCTTACTTTAGCACTAGATGCACTCCAATCTTTTGTTTCAGTTCTTCATAGTTGAAACTGTCAGTCAGCTAACTTGTATCAGTGGGAAAACATTCAATCTTCTTTTCACCTTCTTCTCCCCTGCCACTTGTTTTCTATGTCAGGTAGTTTTTTGCTGTATAACAGAGGCACAAATACTCAAATATATTCGTAATGTCATACAAGCTTATGATAAAATACTGCTAATGTACAACAGATATTTTGAATGCCTTAATGTTTTTCAAGAATACAAAGAAATAGTTTATAATCTCTGCCACTGCTGCAGTGATGGGGTCATTTTTAACACTGTATTATGGGAACTCTTCCACTCTATTACCTTTTAATTTAGCAGTGGAATATTCTAGTGATATCCCATTAATGTGCTGCAAATTCCATCACTCACAAGCATAAGCTCCAGCATGTGTAAAATGGTGGCTATAAAAAGGACTTTAATGTGTTTCATGTCTCCATGAGAACATGAAATAGTTGGATGTCTGATCATATGAGCATCCAGGGGAAGAAAATCCAGCTTTAGAGAAGAATGAGTGTTTTCTTCTTTTCACTTTAATGGGTTGGAGTATGTACGAGTCAGGTGTTTCCCTTATATACCTGGTTTTATATCATAGTGGAAGGATGAGCTTTGAACAGAATTTTGTCCATCATAGAATAGTCTGGGTTGGAAAGGACCTTAAGATCATCTAGTTCCAACCCCCCCTTGCCATGGGCAGAGACACCTCATACTAAACCAATCAATTGCCTGTTTTGTACTTGGCTCCAAGCTCTAATGGTCTGACTTCAAGAGTGTTCATAATACTCTGTTGTGACTCTCCTAAATACCTATTGCCTTGTAGTTTTAAATGATTCGTAATAAAAAGCTTGTGAACATTAGAACCAGCGTGAGAATTAATAGCAGAGTTCATCTTTAGCTAGTTTGAGACTGATGATTTTTAAAGGAAATCACTGATATTAAGGAAACATGTAGTTTCATTAGTGACTGTCTCTGGGATGCTGGAAATTTGCATTCATTTTTTATCCCCCTAATTTAATTATTCTTGTTGGATTGTCCTTGTGTAAGGTGATGTTGGAGGAACTGAACCTCTCACAATGAGAGCATAGGTTTACAGCAGAGTGAGATCTGATTTCACTACGTAAAGTCTATTCGAAATGAGTGGTATCATGAAATACCTTGTAATTTGTGAGTTTATCAAATTAATGTATAGTTTATATGCCTGGATAGAAAGACATAATCTGTTTGTAAAGGTTTGGTTTTCCTTTTGCTTTGAGTTTTCTATACTGTTTGCTTGTGGTGTGTAATGCTTATACTGCTGGATTTTTCTGTAGTAAGGAGGAGTTGATGTGAACTTCTCAGTTTCCATTGACGTGGTAAATTGATGAGCTCTTCTGAAATGTTTTGATTATTGTAAAGTATTTTAGGCTCTGCTATTCTAGGAAACTTATACTGGATCATGATTCTTACCTTGGCTCTTGGCCTTATAGATAAGGTTATGAAGGTTAGCTATATATTTAGCCGTATGCTCTTTCATGCAGCTACTTGACCTGCCTTTAGTCAGAAACTTACAGCATTTGATGGCATTAATATATCCGAAAGCTAAGTGCTCAAAACTATGGAGTCGGCTTTTTATGGGCTGCTAAACCAGACGTTTTTGGTTGCACAAAAGGGAGGAAAGACCGAAAATAGAGTGGAGGTGAGGGGAGTGTCAGATACTGCATCAAATCATCAAGCGAATGGGACATATCCCAGCTTTCTGTTATTAAAGTCATCTCCTGAGGGAGATAAAAAGTGTAATTTAGTAATGAATAGCATGTCCCTCTTTAGATTTATGGTGGCTTGAAGGACAGGGGAGCAGATTAAGGAACCTTCCCCACCTCCTGTCCTCACTGTATATTTCCTAGACAGACATTAGACACTGCCCTAGGAAAGGGGAAAAGGTGGCAGAAAACAGAACAGAAAGATGCTGAAGAGCAACAAAACCAGTCTGCTGCTTCTAATGCCACAGATACATGTGAAGATGATGGATGGATTAACCTTGTACACTGCAGCAGATTGTCTTGACTAATTAAAGTAACTCTTTATCACAGTGTCTTTGGAATCACCCAAGAATGGTTCAATTTTCAAACTTAACTCATGAGCGTGAAAAGTGGTGTAAATTATCTATTCAGGATCATTAAAAGCACATTTTAGAGTTGATGTTAATAATGAATTGATCCTCTTTTCATACATCATGGTGTTCTGCATTAGCATTTTCAGTATTCTCTGAAATAGTCTATCTAACACCCATGCCCTTAATGTCAAAAACCAGTCAGTAAAACAAACAACCCCGAACTTGTTTGGAGTTCAATTTTGTGCTTTTAATAGGTTTGTGTTGGTGGAGTTGTGATTTGATTCACACCACTGGTTAGCATTGTGCATGGACCATCTTGGAACCTGCTGTAGTTTCTTTACCATTATACTAAAGGACTAACACTTCAGTGCTTTCTTTCCCTGCTGAATTGATTAATGTGGGCTTATATTAATTACCTTAAAACCACTTTATTTTTCTCATTAGTAGTTTTAATTTTCCAGTTTTAGGTTGAGGTGCTCACTTTAAAAATTAGATCGATTTCTTCTAAATTACTTCCTGGTTTTGTGTGTTTTCTTGTTTTCTGTAATGAATATGAATAAAATGCTATGGAGTACTTCTGGTAACAGATAAGCTGAGCTGAACAGTAGAATTCCATGTTAGCCGTGCACAGCATAGTAGAATCATAGAATAGTTAGGGTTGGAAAAGACTCTGAGATCATCTAGTTCCAACCCCCCTGCCATGGGCAGGGACATCTCCCACTAAACCATGGCACCCAAGGCTATACAAATATCACAATGTAGATAGCAGTTGTCAGGGGGTGGTGGAGTTTTATTAGAACTTTGAGGAGTATTTAAGTAGATTTTGAACCTGATTCTTATCACACTAGTTTCACATCCATGAAAACAGAGTTTAAAAATCATGTTTTTCTTGTTTAGAGAAGTTAAGTAGTAAAGGCAACCCAAATAATTCGTATGATCTTTGCTGTTCCCCTTGTTTGATATAATATTTACGTGTGTGCTGTTTCATTGAATAACATTGGGCAGGAAGGCTTCCTGGTAACAGACTCTTGAAATGTTGTATGTCAGCTAAGAACACTGTTGTTAAGTTGCACATCATTGTAATTTGTATCAAAGGCAGTGGCCAGGGTTCATTATTGCAAGAGAGTTCTCATAATCTAGTCATGCACTGCCTGTAATACTAATCATCGTTTTTAATGTAAAACACAGCTCCTTAGTCTTAGATTTGTTAAAGTTCCCTTTAGTAAAGAAATTAGCTATTAACCTTAAACCTGTAATTTTGTTCCCTCTTTCATGTTGCTCTTCAGTTGCTGAATGTCTAAGTTTTAAAAATGTGAGGCTACTATTTGATGTTACTGTTAAGTCAGTTATTGAAATTGTCATTCTTTAAGGGTCACATATTCACTCTTGTAATGTAAAGCATTAAACAGAAGAAGATGCCATTCATTTGTGATTATTTCTATTTCCAGTAGTGAGGTTTTGCCATTAAGAATATAAATAGCAAATAAAACCCAAGCAGATAATGAGGAAGGGTCAGCTGGATAGGGTACCATAATCTGAATTGCAAATTTGAGGGAGTTCAGTTCTGCCACAAATCCTGTGTTCACCATGAAGCAGATCTAAACCGATATGCAATCCATTGTCTTGTGTTCAGCAGTAGGTGCTAGAGACATGTAGCAAGGCTACAGGAAGAAGGCAAGAGAGCTGCAACACTTTGTGCAGGCTTTTTTAGCCCCCTGTGATCTGGTTTTTCAAAGCCATATAAGATGATGTGGTGTTTTCTGCCTACTGATGAGTAATAGTCTTTTAAGTGGGTTCAAAAAGATATTTTACACATAACTTTCAGCATTAATAGTTATTCCATACCATAGTCACCTGTGTATGAAAATTAATACCTTTAGAGGTTTCCTTTGGATTTCTTTATTGAACCCTGCCCTTGCCAGATGCCAGCTTTGATACCATCAAGTTCTTATGTTGTAAAAGAAGCACATACTACTTAATTTCTGGTCTATTGTTTCCTTTGCTGTACCTTTTCCAACCTGAACAGTCCTGCCTTTTTTTAAAGAGCTTTTAGGTGGGGCCCTTATAAAATCTGTTTCAATTTCCAGACACACATCCCTGAATTTGAATCATAGAATCATAGGCTGAATCATAGAATGGTTTGGGTTGGAAAGGACATTAAGATCATCCAGTTCCAAGTCCCTGCCATGGGCAGGGATACCTTCCACTGGACTGTATTGCTCCAAGCCCCTTCCAACCTGGCCTTGAACACTGCCGGGGGTGGTACATTTATTACTGCTCTGGCAATCTGTGCCAGTGTTTCACCATTCTGAGTAAAGAATTTCTTCTGTATTTCCAACCAAAATCTCCCCTAAGTTTGAACCTGTTGCCCCTTGTACAAACATTACAGTCCCTGAGTTCACTTGGTGTATATGATGGAGATCGAGGAGTTGCCAGTTGGCTATTTCCACCAAGTTTCTATCCTATGCTGCTGAAGTGGCATGAGGTCATGGCCTTATTGGCCATCTTGTGTTCATTCTCTAGCCTTTGTTGCAGCTTTTCAGCTTGGCAGTGCAAATATTTGCACATTTATGGCTTTGGGGTTTTTTGTGAACGATCCAGAACAAAACCATAGGCATGAACAACAGCCTGCAGTGTATCTTGATGTAAAGAGCACAGATTCTGAAGTCATTTGTCAGGGGTCAAGTTTCTGTTCATCCCTGTGAGGAATGTCTTGTTTGTTGTATTGCTGTCCTCCTAGGAGATGTATTGATTCTGTATAATGAGAAATGAAAGACTAATTCCTAGTGTTTACTCAAAGTGTGGCAATCTGTGGCTTTTTAAGAAAAGCTTATGCCAATACTATAAAATGCTGATTTTTGAAAATGAACTGACTTGAGAGCACCAACCTCAGTGTGTTGGGAAATTCCCTGCTCTGCAGTTTCATAGAATTCACTTGCCCAAATAAATAGTTTCATGTATTTAGAGCCCAGCTGGCGCTGTAGACGTAGCCTACCTGCAGGTAAATCCTGCCTGTAAAGGGGGAAACCAGCAGTCTGGATGTGCGGAGTGTAGAGTTTTGTATTTAAATAGAGAATTTACTGAAACATTTAAAAAAAAAAGGTGAAATTAAAATATTTAATTGTTAAAGAATTTTAATTAGAGGACTGAAATAGCGACTTTATTAAATTGCTTTGGCAGTGACAAAAAGGTCAAAAGTTTTATTCATTTCACTCTATTTCCCCCTTTCCCCCAACCACCTCAGACTTTGTATAACACCCACCTTGAACACATACAACTGAAATACCTCATTGTGTTTTCATCAAAGAATTCTGTATAGGGAACCAGTACAGATGTTCTTGATGCTCAATAAGAAAGGAGTTGGTCTTCTGCTCTCTCCTCAAGAATGCTTTTGTTAGTGTGCACCAGAATTATTGCTGTGAGACACAAATGCAAGGCAGTGTAAATTTGCACCATAATAAAAGATGCTTCCTTTGCATGCTGGTGCTAGGATAGAAAGCTTAAACTCTAAACCAGAAGGCCAGGTTGTAGGGCTCTTGATTCAAAGCAGTTGCCTGGGCTTGTTCAGGGGTCACAACATGAAGCCTTTGGTCTGTATTGAGGATGCTGCAGTAGGTTTGGGTTTGTAGGAAAGGTAATTTAGCGTATCTTAACAAAGCAGATCTTACATGTTTCCTGAAGGGCATCATCCCACTCTGAAGGTTGTTAGTGTGATACAGTTCAGACGGTATTGATGACATGTCTTATCAAGTCAGATGACCAGTTATTTTGAGCCAGCGTTGTTTGTTTGGATGTAGGTTTAAATGAGAAGGTGCAAGTACTTGATATTTAGTATTAGGATTTGCATCTATGTATGGTGAAGACCCTGTGTGATTTCCAAACAGGGTAGGAACTAATTTAATATCATTTAATATCAATTTTCTAAAAAGTCAAAAAGAACCAAGCAGCATGTGATTAGAATATGACCATTCTGAGAAATGTACTCCTTAGCTAAACTCCTCTTTCACTTGCCTTGAAACATTCCCTTTATAAAACTCTATAATAGCAATGAAGAATGTGATAATGTCACTGTCTCTTGTGCATACATATGTAAAGTTAGGGTAAATCGGATTTAGGCTTTGTCTTAATACATTGCTTGATACAGCTTCATGCTTTAGCTTACTTGTGTGTATAGTTTTCTTTCAAGGCTCAGCTATTGTTTCAATCATAAAGGTTTGCAGGTGACCTTTAAGAGTAGGCATGTTGGCTCTAGTTCAGTCTTTGCTTATCACAGCAGAAAGTCTAGCTGACTTTGTAACTGCTAACAGATTTAAAACCTATTGTTTCTTAATTTACTCTTTACTACAAAAGCGTTTTTTCTAGGCCTTTCCTAAACTAGGATTGCTTAGCTGCTCTTGGTATTTGATTGTATTTTACTGCCAATGTGTTCTCAGTTTAAATGCCGCTTACCTAGCAAAGTAAGCGGCTTTTGCTAGGGTAAGTAATTCCAATATGCCCTAAGCATAAGAAGGTTTGTGCTGGCAAAACTTCATTTTGTCAATACGATTGCTGTTACAGCATTTGCTCTTTTGGGGAATCTGGTGTTCAAGTGACCTTTATTTACATTCAGTATTGCAATACCCCATCAGCAAAATTCCGTTTTACAGGCATGGACTAAGCTTTTCTTTTAACTATTAGATTTGGCACTGGAAAATGAACCTCAGGTATAATAACTCTTCCTATCTGCAGTCCTGGGGGCTCTTCTTATGATCTAGCTGTGTCCTAGGTGCCATAACTGTATATTTAGGGGTTGTTAGACGGAACAGGATAATAGCTTTCAGGTTTTCCTGACCTATGTAAGGAACTTGTTTGGATTTCCATTGCATATGGGTATTGATCAGAAGAGAAGTTGTCCTTAAATTCAAGCTTCCCAACTTAGAAATAACGAGTTCCTTTCTTTGTGTCAACTCTTAGTTCTTCATGAGAACTTCATAACAGTATGTTACAGCCGTACCACAAGGCTAAACCAACCTGTTGTTCATGAAGCACTTCAGTGATGTTATAAAGACACGAGAAAACTTTTGAAACACACAGTTTGGTGTTTTGTGGTGTTTGATGAACGGGCAAAGGGACAACCATTCTTTAAATCAGCGCAGTACAGGAAAGAATATCATTGAATGATATAAATCATAGATTTTGTAAGGCACCTGATTTACTAATAATGTGTTTTGGATGCTGAAAGTAGAAAAGACTGCAGGAGTGTAAAGTATTACTGTTTATTGAGGTTATTCTTTCTTACAAGTATCTGTCTATGCTGGTTGTGTCTGACTTTGAAATTCAGGAGAATATAGCTAAATTCTTTTGGCTAACAGCTCCTCAGTATTATTGAGAGTTGCCTGACAAATGCATCATACATTAATGTAGTAAACCCAAGATGTTAATGTAGCATGCTTTAACAAACACAGCATATTTATAATTTCATTATGTGCCCTGAGTCTGTTAATTCAAATTCTTAATGGTGCACGGTTTCATGGTATGTATACTGTTATAGTTCTGAAGTTTTATTCATTTCTGCCATTTAAAAACACTTAATTACAGCTCCACTCACTTGAATCGCATCACTGAAGCAGACCTAGGAAGTAATTTCCAAAGCAGTAGAACATTGCTGTTTCTATTTAATAGCTGAAGTGGAGCTCATTTTTGTTGAGAGCTAGTCAGAGGCTGAGGTTCTGGGTCATGGGTTTTGGCAGCAGCTATTCTACCACTCTGCTTCTTTTGTGAGTTCAGTGTGTTAAATAAGAATTCACTTCCTCTGCTTTTAAATAAATCTTAAATATGGGTTTTTTTTCAGCCTCCTGGAAGAAATCCAGCTTTTCCCAGCTGTTTTCCAAGTCATATTGGTAAGAATAATTTTTATACATATATATTATCATAGCTACGTGTCACACTTCCCAAATCATGTCAAACCAGTTTCATTAGGTGTGTTGATGGAGTAATACGATGTTGATAAAATGACAATGGACGGTGCATTAAGTAAGCAGCCATTTATGCTGTTCTCACAAGAGAATCTACCTGTGTAAAAGGTTTCTTTATAAGATAAATGCTTTTTTTCTTTTTTGAATCAAATAAAATCCTGACAAAAAAATAATTAATGACCTCTGTGGCTTCTGCAAGATGGGCATTACTTACAGTTAAGAACCTTAAATTTATCCATAATGAGTATCTCTGGGTTTTTTCTGTTTGTGAAGTAGGCTTTTTCCTCAAATCTACTAGATTAGTAACCACGGTTATGCTGTGGCAATGGATGTAAGATTGCTGTGACAGATTAGGAGTGCAATCTTTGAGATGTCTGAAAGTGAAAATGCCCAAATCCTATTTTAATGAGTGGTTTGTAAAGCAAACTAATTGCTTGTTTTGAAAGAGATTTAAAACCCAGAGATGGGTTAAGGGAGAAACTAATGTAAGAGTGTTTGATGTGCTTATATTGAGACACCCAAAACCACACACAGTATTCAGGGTGGGGAAGTGTAGAGAGGGACAATCACCTCCCTTGACCAGCTGGCTCTGCTGTTCTTGATGCCCCCCAGGACACAGCTAGTCCTTTTTGCTGCCAGGGCATGCTGTTGGATCACATTCAACTTGCCATCAACCCAAATTCCAGGTCCCTTTCCAAGGGGCTGATTTCCAGCCTCTTGTCCCCAGTGGAAAGGTCCACAGCAGTTTATATAGGAATGTATATAAAGGTCAACAACAGTTTCCTTTATATAGGAATATAGACATGTTGCTACAAACAACAGAGGAAAGCTGACTTTTTCAATGCTGTTGTCACTCTGGACTTTCAGGATGTTTGCTATGATCACAAAGCAGTCAGGTTTGGTGGTGGTTCAGGAAGATGTCTCCACCTAGTGAGCTAGTAGCTTAGCTCATATCAGTAAAGTGGATGCAGAAACAGAGTGCTTAGTCCAAAGTCTGCTATGAAGCTTAAATACTGGGTCCCCTATCAGTTTCGTACCAGAGGATGTCTTCACGGTTAATGTACGGATGTCCTCCCATACTTGCCAAATACTAATGTAGTTTCAAGAAATCTCATGCAAAAGTCTGGAACTGGAGTGTTGGAGTGATGTGGACATATTCTGGCAACTTGGGGACCATGTGGCAAGCACGTGCTGCTCATTTGGAGGGATGTCATATACTTCCAAGGTGAAGCATGCCGCTTTTGTGTTTTCTTTATGAATATCATGAGCTTGGGATAAGGAAGGAAATACTGTATAATTAAAGGTTTACATGTACAAGTTTGAAACTTCTTAGGAAGTTCCTTTTAACCGCTGCTAGCTTTAAACAGAGCTGGAATGATTTACTTTCCATCCAGAGCCTTGAGGAAATGATTGCTGTTGGGGTTTGATGTTGTTTTTCTGGATTGTATTAGTAGGTGGTTTTCAGCTCTTGTTGTAGAGTTTTGAGTCAGATGGTTTTGACTGATTTTAATTCAGCTTTCTAATACTGAGAGGTCGTAATGGTGGTAGTAAAGTGTGGGTTTGTTACAAGTGGCAGAGTATGAGAGCCAGTTTTCAGGGGTTTTCATTTATCAGAAGTATGTGATTCATGGACTGAGAAAAGGGTTTGTTGGCAGAGTACTGAGGGAATGAAGAGCCTCTTCCTGATCCTGCTGGTGACCCCTATGTCTTTTTGATACTGGGCAAATTGTATAAGCCTTCTCTTTCAGTTGTGCATAGATGTCCTTTGAGTGTCCAGTGAATGCCTTTATTCTTACAAAACTATCAGAAACTGGTGTTCATCGTTGTGAAACCAGAACCTTTTAAAGTCCCAGCTGGGCCTTATTCATGCGGAATTTTTAATCAATGTTCCTGAAGGTAATGCCTAATCTATAAATGTACATCACTGTATTAATGTATGCATACATAAATATGTATCTATATAAATGTACATCATTGGATGGAGCCTTGGGTAACATGGTCTAATGTGAGGTGTCCCTCATGGCAGAGGGTTGGAACTGGATGATCTTGAGGTCCTTTCCAACCCAAACCATTCTGTGATTGTGATCACAGGAATGTAGGGATGATAAATTCATTAGGATTTAGAAGGTATTCAGATTTTATGAGAGGCACTATATAAATTCAAAGTAGATGTGAACAACCCATTTTATGGCTATATGTCTGTGTAGATATATCACCAGTAGGACTGGTGATGAGAAAAGAGAAATATGTGAAGGGAAGCAGAGCCATCATTTAAATCATTTTAATATTATAAATAGATATTCTTCATGATAAAAAGCCTTTTAAAAGGGAGAAAATATTGCTAAAGCACATCCTTCTGTCACTAATTTTCTTGGTTGGAAAATGATTTTGAACCAGTGCTCCTGTTAGGAGAGGGAACAAAATTATTTACAGAATCACCTGCAGCTCCACTTCAGAGAGAAAAATTGAGTCCCCAACATTAGTGACAACATTATGTTCTTTATGGGAAGGAAATTCAGCTATTTGCATCTTCAAGGAATGGCTTTCTATTGCTTAATGTGTGTGCTACATAACTTAGTTTTATATTCAGTGCTGAGGAACATAGGAAAACTCATGTATAAAATATTCTTATGTGTTTCTTTGTGCTTTTTGGGGTTTTTTATCCTGTCCTAGAGGCTGAAAATGTTAGAGATAATAAATGTGAGTCTAAAAGACTTTAATAAGGTTTTAAAGCTAGGCATAGCAAACTGGAAAAGAAAAGCACAGCAGTGATGAAGTGTGTAGATCTGTGCATTGCAGAAATAGGGACCGTGATGACTGCTAGTACTAGAACACATCTTTGAGTTTTATGATGCTATGACATTTTGCATCCATTTGATCTCACTTTTCATGTTTTATTGTCATTTCATACTGGCTTTTTTTGTTTGTTGGTTGGTTTGGGGTTTCTTACAATGTATTTTTAAACTACTCCGAAGTGAATGGTGGTTGCGTGTGTCATGTACAATGTCTTACAAGTGGTCCTTTGAAAGAAAATGGTTTTGCAATGCGCTTCAAAGAAAAGGTCATTGCAAAGTAGCAGTCGCTGTTGTGCCTTGCATGGGCAGATCTCTGTCTTTCTCACTTCATTGCTCTGACTGTCCCAAGAGCTTTTCACAGTGGGGCTTCAAAGTGACTTACAGCCCAGCTGAGGCCTCTGGTCTTTTTGCTTCTTCTGTAGATTGAAACAAACAGCTCAGTGTTACAGAGGTGCATGGTGATGATGCGGTTTAAACTCTCTTCGAAGCAGTTAACAAATAACATAAGCATCTGATGATTACTCTGTGCTGGCCCTTGGCTGTTGCTCAAAATCGCCTAGGTTTTCTACTGTATCTAGAGAATTGTCTGTTGTCATTTGGACCTTGCTGGACTCTCGTAGTTGGCCCTTCCATTAATCCCCTCCAATTAGAAGGCTGTAATAGTGCTTATTCTGAAAGACTTTTAACAGTTAGTTTCCCTTGGAAGGCTATGCTGTTTAGGAATCTATTGTTTGTTCAAATCCTGTGTTCAGAGAAGAATTTGAAATGCGTTGTAAAAGATGGTAGTAGCTCTTATCCTGACCCTTTGGCATCTTGGAGCAGGCCCACTGAATACACAGCCTGATGACTGGGAACCTGGAGCACATGGCAGACACAGAAAGGTCAAGATAACAGGTTTCATATGACCTTTACTAAGAATTCTTGGGGGGATCTTTCTCCTATCTGTCGCTGCCTCATGAGGGAGTATAGAGATGATGAAGCCTGGCTTGTCTCAGCAATGCACGGTAGAAGGACATCTTCCAACTTGACATAGGAATAAACTTTTGCTGTGGGATGTGTGGTGAAACACTGGAACAAGGGCCCACAGAACTTGTAGCTCCTCTGTCCCTGGAAACTCTTAAAACTCTGCTGAATGCAACCTCGAGTCAGGCTGCTTTGACAGGACTGCTTTGAGTAGTGGGTTAGTCTTTAGAGCCCCAAAGGTGCCTTCAACCATATGTAATTTTGGGATTTGATTGGCCCAATCCAGTCCATAAAAAGGATATGGAACTGTTGGAACAAGTGCAGAGGAGGGCCACGAGGATGATCAGGGGACTGGAGCATCTCCTGTATGAAGATAG
>JASSUY010030714.1:25757-36531 GCA_032466535.1 Forpus xanthops | reverse complement strand
GTCCAAAAACTCAAGTATAATACAAGCCACTACTACTTACCACTAATAATAATGATAAGAGAAATAACCAGGGGAGAGAATATGAAACTAAAAAGGGAAAAGGAAAAGAAAACAATAAACACAATTAATGCACAATGCAATTGCTCAACACCTGCTGTCCTGAGAAGCGATCTGGGCCTTCTGGGTGACTTCCCCCAATTTCTCTACTGGGCATGAGGTGCTGTGGTATGGAATACCGCTTTGGCTACTTTATGTCAGGTGTCCTGTCTCTGCTTTCTCCCAGCTTCCTGTGCCCCTCCTCCCTGGCACAGCATGAGAGACTGAAATGGCCTTGATCACAGTAAGCACTGCTGAGCAACAAGTAAATCATTGGTGTGTTTCCAGCATTGTTATCAGACTAAATCCCATACACAGCACTGCGCCAGATAAGGAGAAAAATACCTGTTACAGCTGAACCTGGGAAAAGTGGGATTTTTTTTTTTTTTTTCATTGCCAGTGTAGACTTTGAGGTGGGCACAAAGCAAAACATTGCACAGCTTTTGGTGAGATGCTGTTTATGTTGCAAGGATAGCAGCTAGCTTACTGTTGAGCACTAAGAAGCAGCCATGCTGAGGAAGAAAAAGCCCCAAGCTCTGTACCATCACACCCTGAGGGTACTCTGACCTTTGAGCAATGGATGTATTAGGTGTATGCCTATATCAGCTTGGAAGATATGTGTCAGGGGCACCTAACTCAGCCAACCCTTTGTAAGAGTTTTCTTGCATGCAGATGTGTTCCCTCTTCAGTATTACACCTTGTAAAAGTCTTATGAAGCAATTCACATAGTGTTAGTTGCACAGCTCCTGACAAATGTTCTTGTGACATAGGGGTTCCACTCAGCTTTTTGCACTAGTAGGATTTTATTCAGGTTCCTTCAGAATCTGAAAAGTCACTTTTCCTATTAGAATTTCCTTATGTAACCTCAACTAACCTGGACTCTCAATTCCTGAGCTGTATTGATTATCATAGTGGAGGGGTCTTTTTTAAAGCAAATTTGGGACAGGCAAGGATTGGATAGGACAAATGAAAGTCAGGCCCATCTTCATCATTCTCACAGGCAGTGCTGGTATCGTAAATGTCTCCTCACCTGACTAATAGTTAATGGAGTTACAAAGATAACTTTCTCTTGTAGGTGTCTGAAGCTGAAAGTGGACAAAACTAAAATGTTGGCTGTATCTGGGGTGAAAAAAGCAATATTTGACCGACTCTGCAGTCAGCTGGAGAAGATGAACCAGCAACTCAGCAGTAAGTTTTCAGCCTTATCCCTGTAATACAGCCCTTTCTCTAGTTTCCACTGGCAATTTCATTCTGATCACCCATCTGTCCCCTGCCATTCCAACATTTTCCACAATCCCAGTCCCAGTCATTGCTTCTGGGGATGTTGCAACAGCTTAGCTCTTGACAAGGCCAGAAATAAGTATTTTCCTCTCGTACCAAAATCTCAGTGCTACTTATGTCCTCTTCTGTTGCAATTTATTCCTCTGCTTCTCCCATACTACCTGACCTTAGATTCCTCCTTCTTGCTTGCTTTGTGCATCCTGTTAATTTGTGTGCCATGTTGCCATGTTAACATAAGCATCTTTCTGCCTCTCTTGCTTTGACTCACTTCTGCATTTTCCTTCCCCCACTGCAGGATTAACAAGCCTAAGCCTTGCTTTCCTGATACCAATTCATCTGTTACCTGTCACTGTCCCTTCTCACCATTTGAACCTGCAGCTCTCTCTACCCCTTTTTGTGGAGGAGGAAGATTGAAATACGATACGCATGTCCTGTCCTTGAATCTGCTCCTTCCTACTTGCCTTCTTTTTCTTTTTCCAGGCTTTCATTCTTACAGACAGTGTGCCTGTTTCACCCTGTCTTCATGTTAGTATAATGAAGTCTTCTAGATTGCTGCATGAACCCAAACCAAAAGCTCCTGCTCTCTCCCTAGGCATGGACATTTCCATAGTGCAGTGCCCTACAGAAACCCCAAAACCTTACACCACCACTGAGGCAGCTAATGACAGCTGGGAATTTGTGCGCCAGTTCAGGGAAGAATGTGCATCTGTATGTATGGATAGTCCCTGCATGTTGTGGGCATCTGAAAAACAAAAGTGTGGAAATAGGATAGAAGAAATAACTAATAATCCTGCCTGAGCAATGGAAGGCCGCAGTGTGGGTTTGAGATATTAACATAGTGGATCACTGTGATTACAAGTGCAGTGGATATATAAATTAAAGCAGCCAGTCAGTCTGTGCAACCCTTGAAGTGTGCTAGCATCCCTACATGTACAGCTTGAGCATCCGTCTGGACCAAAGAATGCTCTGAATGGGGGACAGTACTTTTGGAAGGTGGCCCTGCTGTTAAAGAATTCCATCTAGAGCACCATTCTTGGGGCCCCAGACACCAAGCAGCTTTGTTATATTTTTTTTTAGAAGAAGATGTTCCAGTGGTTGCAGAGACACCTGAAAGCTTTCAGACCAATCTGAAGCACTACGAGAAAGAAGATGGTAAGTTGTGTTCAGCTATGAACTCACCTCACTAGTGCAGTTCTGAGCTATATTGCTGCTTAGTATTTTAGTTGTGCAATATGCCATAATAACAAAGTTTACAGCAGATTACTCCATTCTGCAGACCACTGGCTCATGAAAGAACAAAGAGAAGCAGCAGAAGGACAGTGGTATTTGTGCTGAGTAGTTGTCGTGGGTTAAGCCTCTCAGCCACAAAGTTTGCTCACTCACACCCCCCTCTTTCTTCCCCCTACTCTTGGAGGGATGGGAAGGAAAATCAAAAGAATGCAACTCCCACAGGTTGAGATGACAACAGTTTAGTAACTAAGGTATAAGACAAACCACTACTGCTACCACCAGTAATAATACAAGAGAAATACGAGGGAAAAGAATACAATCTCTCATCACCTACCCAGCCCAACCAAGCAGTGCACCCCACATCCTTCTGGGTCTCTGCCCTCAGTTTTTTTTCATACTGAGCATGACATGCTGTGGTATGGAATACCTCTTTTGTCAGTTTGGGTCAGGTGTCCTGTCTGTGCTGCCTCCCAGCTTCCTCTTTCCCCTGGCAGAGCATGAGACTCAGAAAGTGCTTGGTCGAACCAAAACATTACTAAGCAGTAACAGAAAACATTGGTGTTATCAGCACTGTTCCCAGGGCGAAAGTCCAAAACACAGTGCTGCACCAGCTACTGCAAAGGAGAAAAATGATTGCTACTGCTGAACCCAAGACAGTAGTCCTAGTACAATTCAGGACTGCTATTGCATTCAGACACAAAGGTGAAGAGGTGACTCTTCTGGCCGTTGAGGAGCAGCAAACCATCCACATAACACAGTGACAGATCCTGTGCTTGTGTCTGTCTGTACATTTGCTCACTGCCATGGTTATTTCCAGCAACTTACATATTGTCCTGTCATGGACTTTCTCCTTCAATTATAGGATCTGAAGATGATAACGAGATGCCATGTAAACGGCCAAAGACTGAAACAAATCAAGACTATGAAGAATGGAAAAAGAAAATCCTGGAAAACGCTGCTAAGGCACAAGAGACAAGTAGAAGTACTGTCTCTAACACCACTTAGAAATGTATCTTCTGCTTGCTCAGAATTCTGACCCTCCCTCTGCTCTAACAAGAGACTCTAGTATACGAGTGATGGCTGGATGGTAGCAAGCTTGTTTATTGGATAGTTTCTAAGAATGTTGTTTTCAGTAAATGACACCAAAATTGAGGTGGTCTTACAAGGAATGTGTCTGACTACTTGCCAGGCTGGTACCTGAGCAGCTATGGCATTGACTGGTAGGACAGCTTCATTCTTTCATTGCAGGAAGCAGGTAATGTTTTAATGCTGTGAGTTCTAAGTTAGATGCACCTGGGCCCCTTCCTGGAAGTAGCGGGGGGAAAAAACAAAGAGGGAGAGGACTAAGTGCCTTGTTAGAAGGGGAACTAAGATTGATGAATTTTTATTAGATTTTGTACTGTTGAAGAAACTTTGTTTAGTCACTAAATTTGATTTATTTTTCATGATCTATATGGGACTAAAGTCTCTTGTGCTTATGAGAGGTCCCAGATATTCGAAGAAACAATAAAAACAGTAGAAGAAAACCATAAGGTTCTTGGCACTTGTCATGTATTAAACTCTTAGAACACAAAAATAAAATACAAACAGGTGATATCTTTGCTTTAAAGCAGCAGATACCCAGGGGACAAAGGATCTTGTCTGGGCAATACAGGTTTTCGCATCTAGCAGTCATAAACTTAGGGAAGAGGTAAATGCCCTGTGCTGTAGTCCTTAGAGGCAACTTCTGTGATCCTACACATTCATCCCAGCTACTCAAAATGCAGTTTTGAAGGAAAAGCATTACTTTTGGGCTGGCATAAATATAATGAAACGAATCAAAGTCCATTTCTCTTGCTTTGTTCAAAACAATCCAGAAAACCTAAGTGTCCATAAGAAGCAAGATAATTTATCTCATATCTGAGCATTTAGATTTGAAACACTGCCCCACCTGAGCTTCTTCTCAGCAGTATTTCAATGGTTTGCCAAAGGCCTCTCTGCTGTGCATCCTCCTGCTTACCTAGGTGGTACCACACCAAGATTGCAGTAGTTGATGCCATTAACTGCTTTAAATATTAGTGTATGGGCTGCTTTTTTTTCTCACACTGTTCCAGTGACTCACAGGTCACATGGTTGTCCTTTAAGCTTTTTGTAAACCCCAAAACAAAATGCATAGGATGTGGTGAAACATCCTATAAGGCTGCAGAGGTAGTTTCCCCAGTACTGTAGAACCATAGGATGGCTGCCAAATCTAATGGGATTTCTGTTAGAAACAAAATAGTATAATCTGCTGGCTAGATGTCCCTTTGTTCTGTAGAAAATAGAGTAGAAATACATACAAAACTGCAAAGAGCATATGCGTGTTACTCTCTTAGAAAGGCAGGAAGAAGTACTCAGTAATTGGAAAATTAAAACTTACCAGTCTCCTTTCACGAGATCACTTGAAGCCAACTTTAACTAGCAAGAGCTAATTTCATTCCAGAGAAGAGTTATGAAATGTAACAGTAACTATTGGGGGAATAGACTCCAAACTAATGCTTGATGTGCAGAGAAAATACTGGATAATTAACCCACACTGAATAAAAGCTGTAACAAAATGTCTGGTGCTGAAAGGCTGAGGTAATACGTAGCAGAGGATTCTCAGGATGGGAGAAAATCCAGCCTACTACCATTAGCATTCTGCGGTTAAGATCTTCTCAAAGATGTTTTTTGCTTTTTTTTTTTTTTTTGGTGGGAGGGATTAAATCAAAACAGGAATAGGCTTGTTCCACCTTAATGACATTTATTAGTATTAATTCAGAAATATACAAACCAATTAATACAATCACATTTAGCATGAAGAACCACTGTGGGAGGAAAACACATGGACAAAAGTGGGCCTTCACAGAAGGTGATACACTGTTAAGATTATTACACTTGATTTTCATAATTATCTGTCTCAATTCTGGAAATGCTGAAGTCCAGAATTCAGGACTTTGCAAAGTGAGAAGCACTAGAGTGAAAAACATAACTACAGTAGGGTAAGTCAGTCTTAAAACCTCGTCATTAGCAACCAGTACTTTTGCAAATTCAAGGAACATGCAAGTCCGTAAAATTAAAGGGAACTTTACAGCTGTTTGACACCTTAGCTGGAAAGCTAGTTCTAGTAGAATCATAGAATAAAATCATAGAATAGTTAGGGTTAGAAAGGACCTTAAGATCATCCAGTTCCAACCCCCTTGCCACGGGCAGGGACACCTCCCATTAAACCATGTCACCCAAGGCTATGTCCGACCCGGCCTTGAACACGGCCAGCAATGGAGCATTCACAACTTCCCTGGGCAACACATTGCAGTGCCTCAGCACCCGCAGAGTAAAGAATTTCTTCCTCATATCCAATCTAAACATCCCCTGTTTAAGTTTGAATCTGTTACCCCTTGTCCTATCACTACAGTCCCTAATGGTTTCTCGTTCTGATAGGAAGTCCATCCATCTCACAGTGTTTTGCAGAATCTACAACAGGAATAAAGGTAACCAGAGGCTTAATAAATAATGTTATACTTTTAGCTGAGAGATTGCAAATGGCTCCAGCTCTTTATGCATCAGGAAAAAGTTTAAAATACAAAACAAGTTAGTATTGTGAAGAAAACATTTAATGGTCAGGAGCAAAGTGGGAGGGGAAAGGGCTTCAAACTCCTAACTGGGCTGAAGGCAGATTCCAGCAGCACACTATGTTGCTGGTACTAAATAGCAATAAAACCTGTTTTGCACATCACACTATATCAACTTCTCAGACTTCACTAAAATTGTCAGAGAGGAAAATAAAATCCTCAAACTAAAAATTACAGAACTAATGGCTGCAGTTGAAGCCACTTACTAGTTTAAATACATGTAAAGGATATCTGGATTCTTGTCTTTTCTGGACAAAAAGATCTTTTTGCATACATCCAGGGGTCATTAGGTGATTTTGATTTGTGGCAGTTTCACTCATCTCCTTTCAAAAGTTCAATCCATTCAGCTCAACTCAACCCACCACAAGAAACAACAGCAATGGCCAACTGACTTTTAACTTGCTTCGAACCAAGATTCCTCCTATTTCCTAACTATGGAGTTACAGGATATGACTATATTTTTTAAAAGAGAGTAGAATAAAAAAAGCCATTCAATTCTGTGTAGCTGCACTGAATCATCATGTTTTGGGAAAAAAAATATTTTTTTTGAAAAAATTACAGAAGAAAAGATACTTGGCATCTTTTGTTCTTCATGACAAACATCAGGAGAAAAATTGTGCCATTATTGTGGCAGTGCTCTTCAGTTGAGAAGAAAGTCTTCAGAGATCCCATGTTCACTGTGAGAAAACAGAAGACTGGCAAGGTGTTGGATGGTAGAAACATCCGAACAACATTGTGCAGTATCAAAGCCTTCAGCAAGAAGTCAGCCCCAGTAACAGCCATGTTTTTCTATCACTGCATACAACAACTAAAAACTTGTAAAAACAAAACAAGGTAACTTCTGCTTTTAGAAAAAAGTCCAGTACTTCTTCCTTGAGGCACTTCTGGAAGCTCTGCAGTACGCATACTATATTTGAGGACAGACCTAAAACCTTATATCAGAAAACAAAGGGGTAGAAATTACTAAAGATACTGAGTTGTTCTTCCATGATTTCATGTCATGTCTTCCATGGCTCTGAGAGTAGCAGATGCTTCACACAAGCTTATGCAAGCTTGACAGACATAGTTTGAAATCTCTTCAGCCTGTTAGCAGCAGCCACTACATAAAAATGTTTCTGTGAACAGAACACAACAGTCTGAATGTGAGTACAGCTGAGGTAAAGGACCTTTTCTGTAGCTGACAGATTTTTCTCCTTGATAAATGAATTTACCTCCAGTGACCATATCTTGTGTGGATTGCAGTGCAGAACAGCTTTGTACTGGGAAATGACTGCTGCAGAACAAGAGTGATGGCACCATGAGCTTCTGCAGCATTATTACAGATTGTGTAGTGATATATCTTTATGTGTTTTTTGAAACACAAGTGCAGAAGTCTGCAACCAAACAGCTGGGCTGCAGGAGTGGAAAACATGTAAGCCTCCGATTTAGCTCCTTGGCAAAGAACTACAACTCTCCAGTGACAAAAGAAAAGGAAATTGTCCTCACTGAGTTTTCCTCACATTTGCACAGGCTTCTTTGTACCACGAAAGAACACTGCGTTCACCTTTCAGGATCCATTACTTACAGTCCAATATAGACTCCAGTAAAAATCCTTATCTATCAGTCCCTCATGTAACATTTAGTTCTGAAGGAGCATGAGGTGATCAGGCAGATCCTGAGAGTTCTCTGGATGAGTTTAAGCCTAACTTTTTCTCTCTCCCACCCTTCTACGAGATGCAACAAGAGACAAAACTGCCTTATGTTGTGTCCCTGCTCCATAGTGACAACAGAACAATGGAACTGTTGTCAATGGAAAAAATGTCTCCAATATCAAGTGAAGAACATTTAAAGCTAAGTAGTATCTGAAGTCTCTGAACCTGTAAATTAAAAAAGACGTAAAACTTTTAAGCACTGATCAGAAGGAGTAAAAAGTGAAACCAAACTTGCTAAAAATAGAATCAGTATAACTGTGCAGGAGAAAACCCCTTAATTTACCAGTGAAAATATACTTTCCAAACTCATATTTACAAGAAGCCTGTGGACAGCAGAGTGCCACCATACAAAAAAAAAAAAAAAAAAAAAAGAGGGAATGGCTCTGCCTGTGTTGAGCTCTGCCTGTGTTGAGCTGATTTTCCCTCTGCAAGTTGATTTACCAGAGTTTGTCTATTTACCTTCCATTTTCTGTGAGCCATGTAACTCTGCAGCAACAACTGGGACTTCAGGCGGAGCTTGAACTTCTTGGCTTTAGCAGGTAAGTTGTTTAACCACTCGTGTTTCAGACACTGCGTTGCACTCATCCGGCAGCTGCGGAAGAGGAAATCTGCCATGTAAACCCAGCAGCCCTAGCTGCCATTGTCTCAGTGCGCTGTGCTCCTCAGCATTACCAATAAGGAAACTGCCTTAAATGAATCAACACAAGTGAGTGGCAATTCCTGCACTCTCCAGTTCAAGGAGTGAGTGGTGTGAAAATCCTGCAGTGGGTTGATTGTGCTGTGGTTACATATGCTGGATTTTGCCTTCTCGTGGCTTGGGGGTGTGTTTTTCTCATGTCTGAAAAAAATCCCTTTGTGGTCTCTTGCTGGCAACATGGAATCATAGAGTTTGGGTTGAAGGGACCTTAAGATCATCTAGTTCCCACCCCCTGCCATGAGTAGGGACATCTGTTTGACTGTCCAACCTGGCCTTGAACACTGCCACAAATGGTGCATTTACCACTTTTCTGGACAACCTGTGCCATTGCCTCACTACCCTCACAGGGAAGAACTTCTTCCTTACATCCAACCTGAATTCCCCTCCTGATGTTCTTTTTATGCTTTTCAGATCACTTAATTGTTTGGATGTGATTAGTACTAGAACTGATTTGTCTGATTTAGATAATGATCTGGCAGTTATTAGTATTCTAAGCACTCCTTTGAATTCCCCTTGGACACACAATTTGGTTTACTGTATGCCTCATTTCCTGGCTTAATTAGTATTATATCGCTATCAGCAGAGAAAAATATATCTACTCACTCACCCAACCCTATTGCCACTGTCTGACATAAATGTCATCCTCACTCTCCCCTGTTGTTTCACATTGTGCAATTACTTTTTATTTCAGTGGAGCCAAGACAGAGAAGCCACATGCAGTTAAGTCCCAAATGCTCCTTATTATCTACCAAATGCACGTAAGAGTGCTTTAGAAGAGAACAATGCATTTTTGCAGCTGCAGCTTCCATTCCAGAGACATTTTTGCAATCTGTGTCAGGTTTGTGAGAATCGAAGGCAACAATAGAAAGAGGTTTTGCTCAGAGAAGGAATCCTAAAGACATATATCTACACAGGAAAGTCCTCCCACATTTCCTCTGATCTGCCTATATTGAGGCTATTGTGAAAAGCAACTTTTTCAGTCAAGGTACATAGACATTTTCCTTTTAAATAGGGGCTTTTGAATAGCTGAGGAATTGCTCACCAAGCACAGATACAGCATAAAGTGTCAGGTAGTGAATTCTCACTGCTGCATGCAATCAACATAGTTGGCTAGGAGAAATTTAATGAAGTAATTAGGTGCTACTGTCCTCACAATCAGACAAAGAAGTACCTTTTCTCCTTCACGAGCAGTCTGGAAATAAAGTCTTTAGCTTCCTCTGATAGCTGTTCAAATGCTTCTGCATCAAAATCCCAGCTGCAATTGAGTACATAATTCATTGTCTCTGCATCAGTTTCTCCCAGGAATGGGGACAGGCCACTAAGCCTTAAGAAAGAAGGGGAAAAAATCAGTAGTTGTTAAATGCAAGATGCGTTTTTCCTTCCATGAATCCTCTGCTTTACAACTGTTAGCTTATAGAAAGGAAAAGACTCAGCTATGGGGTGTTCCACTCAATCCCTACCAAGAGAAGCCAACCCTTTGGAACAATACAGCATTGTAAATGTTAGTGCTACTCTCTAGCAGTTCACTCAGCTACCTCAGCATTACTAATAGAGTCCAAAGGAAATCAGTTCCCTTGGGATCTAGGTACGTACATCAGTGCCTTTCCAGGTGGGACAGCTAGGGGGACTCAAGAGTTGTCCTGAATCAAGACCCATATCCTTACGTGGCTTGAATTAAATGCAGTTTTGACCTATAGCGTACTTTTAGTTTGCCTTTGGATCACACAAAAATTTAAACCAGAAATGAATCCAGTTTACAGAAAGCATCTGTGAAAGACTCTGGGATGCAAAGTCAGCTCGCCAGAAGGCAGACAATTTGGACAGACAAGCTGTCCATGGCCACCACCCAGATACCAAAGAAACGTTTTAGCCCCATTTCCGACATGACATTTTTTAGACCCACAGCCTAACACCCGACACTAATTCCTCTATGCAGATGCACACTATGTCCAAGCTACTGAAATGATCATATTGCAAATCTGAAAATAATCTATGTCCTCAGGAACGCCATCAAAAATGAAAACTGACATGCTTGTGGCAACTTTTCTGAGTAAAAAGAGACCTGATCATAAAATAGAATAGTTAGGGTTGGAAAGGACCTTAAGATCATCCAGTTCCAACCCCCATGCCATGGGCAGGGACACCTCCCA
>JASSUY010030713.1:0-26301 GCA_032466535.1 Forpus xanthops | reverse complement strand
ATTCTCTTCCCTTGTTACTTCCCTTATCATTATTATTATTGGTGGTAGCAGCAGTGGTTTGTGTTATACCTTAGTTAATGGACTGTTTTTATCTCAGTCTGTAGGAGTTACATTCTTTTGATTCTCTTCCCCATCCCTCTGGGAGTGGGGAGAAGGAAGAGGGGGAGTGAGAGAGCAGCTGTGTGGTCCTGAGTTACAGCTGGGCTCAAACCATGACACGATGCTATCTGCAGAGCTGGCACACAAAAACAAAAACAAGCCCCCAAACCCCACCAAACTGCATAGAGAATGGTTTTGCAAATCTGAGATGGCACTCATTCTATACCAACACTTTATAAGATCACCTTTTGTATCTGAGGATTACTGTTTTAAACTAGATGAAAAAGGTAAATTGACCATCACTAGAATAGCAATTGTGTCAGTTATCAGGCAGAAATGATTTGTAGAGATACTCATAACTATGCAGCACAATTAGGGATTCCATGTCAATACCTGAAAACTATATAAAGAGTGCTAGCACAATCTTTATCTAGATTCCATGGAGAGAATCTGGGCATAGAGCATTTAAATACTCTTGTTCTTGTTTTGCTTAAAATTAGGATGCCTGCCATGATTTCTCCTCCCCAGATGTCTTCTCCTGCTGTAAGAACAGCTCAGTTGCTCATGCAGCAGCTGTTAAGGTGCTACAAATTACAGGATGCTGTATTAGAGAAAGTGAGTGCTGGTTTACCTTATGCTGGGCTACAGAGGTTTAGCACCTGCTTCATAAGCAACTGAGCCCTTCTTGGCCAGAGAGGAGCAAGGGGAAAGGTAGTGACACAAACCAGTAACAGTTCTTTCAAGCTAAGCTGTCCTTGATTGTAAATTAAAGCCATAAAATCATGCATACATAATTAAGTTCTGCAGACCACATGATCCTTAGAGGAAACCGGCAGCACTGCTCCTGCAGCTAATGAATAATCTCTGTTAGCTCAACTAGAAGGTCTGTATTTTGGATTTATAGCACTGACCTTTGCCAGCCATCTGTATATACATAGTGCAAATATTTGCTATTTCTCTTAATGAGGCAGTTCATAATTATCATCATTTTCTTCTTTGTATCTGTGATCTTGAGGTATCTTTAAAAATAAAAGCTCCTAAAGCAGACGAAACCAAAGCTGCAACCAAGTTCTCAACTTCTGCATAGCAGAAAGTGTAACCATTTCTAGCTCTTTTCATGCAAGAGCCACTTTTTGTTATAGAAGTTTGAAATTATGCTGATTTCATTTAGTAAATGAAATTGAAAATACTCACAAGGACAGCCTGCTGCCAGAAAACTGGCAGGTTTCACTTAAACCACAAGTGTAACATCCTAGATGTATTTACCCAAAACGTCTACAGCTAATGAATTTAGTTAAGGAAGAAATTTACACTGTTTTGCTGAAAATTTCTTAACTGTATCATGCACATTTCTCATTTGTTGCTTGATTGCCTACTTTAAAAGGAACTACAGAATTAAAACAACTAAAACAATCATCCTAAAGAATCCTTTCAACTTCACTTTCCCCAAATTTTAACCTAGATCAAATAAAGCCCACGCAAAATCTGTCTTGAGATGTGCCTTAAGAATTATCAAATATGGACAGGTCATGAGGATACACAGGCAAAACAAGTTCCATCAAGAATTTTATACCACCAAGTCTCTCAGAAAATCTCCTAACAGCAACTTCTACGGGGAAGGACTTAAAACAGGTACACTCCAGTAACATTTGATTCTCCCATGAAGTGCATCCCAGTCAAGATTACTGACCCTGCTGTACAAAGATGCAGTCAATATTTAGCATAAAACCATAAAATTGTGACCTTAACTGTTCTTGGAGAACACAGAAAGGGAAGAATGCTTTATGCTATTGCAGTAGTTACTGGGAAAGACTTCCAAGGCTTAAGGGACTCTCAGACTACACCTATTCTAACAAACTAAAGAGAAGAGTATGGCTTGAAACACTGGCACATGTTTATCTATACAGTTTACCTGTAAGCAGGCTTCTGAAAGTAGTTTTTTCTTGCCCATCTAGCATGTTGCTCTAAAGACTGAGCAGGCTGTAGACTTTTGCTTTACAGATAGTAAAGACACAGCTGCCCTGCTGCAAGAGAAAAGCCCTGTGGCTACAGGCAGCAGGCTAAGGCTGATTCTATTTGCGTCAGAATCACCTCTGTATGGTTTTATTTGCTTTTACAGACAATTATTTTGTCAGTAATAACTTGGCCTTCAGTTTAAACAGGGACACACCTAACTAACTAAAACTCACTTTCACCATAAAGCACCATTTAGAACAGCCACTACCTACTACATTTTAATCCTTTAAGGTAACCTTCACTTGGTAACTTTGAGACGTGTGCAGACTGAAGACACAATGCAGAAGTAAACTACTTCTTGCAGGCTGATGAAGAGAAATAAAAAAAAAATCTACTCTGAAGTATGCGAATTGTGACAGATTTATGTACATACTTTGTTATACACTTATCTTCAAACTGACAGGACTCAGCTTCAATAAATGGCTGCCCTGAAGTTCCTGGGTGTTATGATTCAGGAGCTCAAATTCTGAAGCGCGCCTTTGCTTTTAATAGTCAAATGGGCTTAAACTGCCTCAAGGAAACACAAGATTTTCATACTAGAGAACATATAAAGTGTTCAACAATCTATATTTACTAGATTTTTGACAGCATGGCCTAAATGCTGCAGCATGTTCATCCAGTCATGAATAAACATGATTCTCCCTAATAATGGTGAAACCCTAGAAAATGCACTTAAAGAAGTTTTGGTTTTTATGAAGAGCAAAAAAATGAAGTGACTTGATCTTACTTTCCTCCACCAATTTGCTGGACCGCAGCATGATTAAGTATTTAAAGGCAGAACAACTACAACTACAACTCTGGCAACAGCATTAGCAGTCTCTCATGCACAGATGACCTGAAGATATTTAGGTCCTCCAGTACCCAGCTTAAATATACACTAAATATAGCCTTGGCCTTTTCTTCTGACATTAAGATGAAATTTGTCACACAGCTTTGTCCCATTGCTTTTAAACCCTAAATCTAAAGGGTCAGAAATCAATTTCTCAAGCTTTCCTAGAAATAAGCTACTCACGAGGCTCCTTCCAAAAATTCTTTACCCTTGTTTAGCACTTTCTAATTCCTTGATTGGCACAGCAGCAGAAATTCATACCATCACAGTGCTTCAAATGCTAGAGGGGTTACAAACTTACAACAAAACTGTGTCTTAATGAGAAGAACAATTGACTTGATGTATGTGGCACACTAAAAATACACCATATCTGAACGTAATCTGCACCATATTTACTGCTTTGATAGACAGCAAAAGAATAATTCACCTGGAAAAGTTCTGTCATGGCATGTATAATGGTTATCAAATGACAGCTATAGACTGCAGTCTATGGTTTATAGTCTACAGTTCAAAGACCATAGCTTAAAAAAACCTGGGTAGTTGGGCTCTTAAATGGGGGAGTATGACTTACACACTACGTTATGTTAGAAGTGATACTGAGTGTTTGAACATACAGTTATTTGCACTCAGGAAATACTACACATTTTAAGGGGGAAAAAAACCAAAAGAACATAACCACAAAAAAACAAAAAAACAAAAAAACAAACCAAAACCCACAAAATCCCATTCCTGTGCAAAACCCTGGCAAACCTAAGATGGACATGACATAGGACAGCAGACAGATGGGAAAATGATTTAATAAGTTTACCAACTCTCTAACTGTACAAATCATATACAGGAGCAATTTTATTTTTTTTTTTCCTCCATTAAAAACCCTTCATGAATGGCCACAAAAGACCTTATAGGATCATCTGACCTCACTAATGCCATATGCATTAGAAATTTGATGAAGTAAATTCTGTTTGCACTACAATGCAAGTTTCAACTTGAAAATTATTAGTAAAGAACAACTTAGCAAGCATTGCAATGAACTATTATCACAGTGGTAAGTTATCCTCATTACTAAAAGAATGTCTTGTTTCTAGTTTAAATTCATCTAGCCTCAGTTTCTATTACTTTATTTTTTATTAGACATCTTCTATTAAAATATCCTTCCCTACAGTTACAGCTATAAGCTTTAGAAACAGAAATGTTCTCAAGAGCTCAGTAAGAAACTGCTGCCAATCCTTTTAGTCATTCTTCTGGCTCTCCTGGTTTCTTTTCAACACTTTCTGAAGTGCACTGGGACAAGGTACAGCTACCTATACAACTAAATCTGGAAAACAAGGAAGACAGGAAGGGAAGAAGGAAAAAGTGAGAAAAATAGTGGGCAATGAGAAAAATGACACAGGAAAAAAAGTACGAATGAAGAAAGGCGGACTACCAGACTACTGCCAAAATTCTGTAATAGAAACAGAAAGTAGAAAATCCAAAGCCTAGAATTCTGAAGCTGTCTGCAGTATATGTGCAACTGTAATGATCTCACTGGAAAGGGCTTTAAAGTGTTTGCAGTCCTTTCTTATTTCAAGCTATAAAGCAGATAATCTCAAGAAAAAAAAGTCACTTTACAGTCTACTCTTGAAAGCTACTCCTTGCTCATCTTAAAGATAATGTTGGGCAGCCACTTTATACACTCTCACGGGAGTGTGTGAGGAGGACAAAGAATCCCACAGACTCTACATTCATTTCTCACTCACTGAACAGGAGTTAATGTTCTCAAGTATAAAAGCTTCCAGAGCCTTAGATATTACAGGCACAACCCATAAATGCCAAAACAGCCATTCAAAGAAAGGTATGAAGCAAATGTATTTTACCACGCACACAGATTATGTCTTACTACTAAATTACATTTTCAGTCATATATGACCTATCTTCCAATTCTGAACTTTACAAGGTGAACCCATGAATGATCAATTTTTAGAAGAGAAAGTAAGTTCAAGCAGAAAATTTCAAATGGAAAGGAAATAAAACTTACTGTAATTGGCACATCTTTTGTTCCTGAATTTAATAAATGCAGATTTAAAATTTTTGGCAGATCTGTTAAAGAACAAAAAACACACCTGGCTATTAGAGTATTTTAACATAAGAACTTCATACAAAGTCAACTGTACTAGCTGGTTTCTCATAAAGCTGTTGTTCAGCATTAAAAAGTTAGATGAACACGACAGTGCAGCCAAAATAGCTAGTCTCGAGAACGACAAAGCCACATTTTGGTGTATTGACAGATATTATATGCTTCAGCTAACCACTTAATTTCTTAATGTGTTAGAAATATAACAAATAATTCTAAATTCAAAATACACAAATAAGGCTAAAAATCACTACAATGAATGACTTTGCCAGATGTGCCAATATTCAGCAGAAACTAATCTTACTTAGAAATCTTTACATGTTGAGTTGCAAGAAGTACTTGAGAAGCTACCTTTTTTTTTCATCTGAAAGAAGATACACAATGTTTTTCTTTGGTAATGAGTCCCTTTTACAGTTTCAGAACATATCTTCAGCTTTACCACTTTCTGCCATATATCTACATATTTAGTTTTATTAAGTAATATTAATTTTAAATGCAAAATGTTAATCACAAATGTTTAAGTGTCACTTGCAGAAACCACAAGGTCTTATCATAAGAAATTTGATTAAGTTTGCACCCTTTCACTATTCCTATGTCTAAAAATTATTTAAACTTCAGCAGAGGTAAAGCAATCTTTCAAAAAAGTTCACAAATTAAGTAAACTGACAATAGTTTTCAGTCTAAACCATGTGCAACTGCCTAAGACTAATGTTATTACTAGACTTATAACTGGATGTGCAAGCTACTGCTTGTTTGTACACATCTCAAGTATACTTGCAGGTGAATACATTTGTGCACTATTCCAACACTGTTATCCTGTTCTTGAAACTCTGCCTTTTAAAAAGCCAGAGGCAATCCTGAACAGCACAAAGGTTAACAGGGCTTTCTCCTCCTCGCCCTATTCCTTACAAATACTTTGAGACCTAAAGTATAGTTTACCTTGTGTTCGTAGTGTACCAAAATCTAGCATTTCTGTTGATGAATAGATTCCTGGTGCTTTAAGAAAGAGGGAAAAAAAAAAGCAAAAAGAAAAGTTACAATTTTCTTGTTATACTGAAAGTAAGTTAAGCTGAATAACTAAAACCAAAGCCACCCAAACCCCAACAAAACAGCTAAACAAAAAACTCAAACCCAAGCAACAAAAAAAAACAACCACTTTTCTACAAACCTGTTGTAACTTCAACTTCAACAGGGAGAATGATAAATTCTGTGCTGTCTGAGGCATTTGTTTTTATTCTAATGAAGGCTGTATGATTATCTGCTTCTCTTGATGAAAAGCTGGCTCTCATCACTCCTTTTGTTTCATATGGAGGTATTTCCTGATAAATAATCAAAGCACATCTATTAAAGAACAGTAATTACAAAAAACACTGCCACACACAAGAAAAATTACAATAGAAGCATTCAGTATAATTGCATTAACAGCAAAAACTGCAATACCAGTAAGACATCAGCTACATGTTATTAAAATTACCATTAAATTTAGTAAGAATAGTTGTAAACACCTAATATGATGCTGATTAAAAATCGACATATGCAAGAGGATTTTCACATCCCATTTGATTATATTTTATGTATTAAAATTGTGCTAAAAAGACAGCAGAGTAAATTGACAGATTTTTTTTTTTGTTTGTTTTTTTCATTGAAGATGAAAACCTCAATTTGAAATTTGGAGCTTCTTCCAATTTAAGTCCAAGTAAATACGGCAGAAAGCAGGAATATTTGATGAGTAGTCCTTGTATCAATTGAAGCTGTCAACTGAAATTGTTATTTCATTTGGCAGCTTCTTTCTTTTGTGTTTTTACTGAAGGAAATTAGACAGGACATAATCCATACAGGGGCTGATCATATTTTATACCTCTTCTGTGCTTTCTGTAGTACAAACTTCTACCAATCCATTCTGGAAGTCAAGCTGTATTTTCCATAGCACAACAACTATAGATGTATTCTTTGAAAACTGTAGAACATCAAACTAACTAGCTTCAACTGTTACTACTTGGCAAGTCCCTAAGAAGCTTTCAAATTCTGTTTTCACACTCATTTACAGACCCAACATAATGCAGCCATTCATTAAAGTTTCAAAGGTTGTGGTTTGTCTTTTCCGTATGTGTAACCAGGGATCCAAGGTTTGTTGGATCCCTGAAGTAATTTTGAACAGTGACTACAAAAATACTCCTACATATGCAGGCCACTTAATCCAATCATCCAAATATTTGGCATCAAAACAATTTCAGGCAACACATTATCACCATATTTCAAGTAATTTCTTCTACTTAGCAGCTTTTTCTAACTGCAGTGCAGCTCTTGATATAGCCAATACAATAATGTATCTGGGTGTTTCCACCCACTAGTTGCTACAGAATTCAACATTCCTCTGGAGTTCTTTTGACAACAAGGAAGAGGTTCTCTTTAGAAGCAATACCATTTCACTAAAATGGTGTCAAAACACTAGAACCTTCATTTTTAAAAATCTATTTTAATGTTCCATCTAAGCCTCAATATCTGCTCACTCTTTCCACTTCATTTTTTAAATGCTCATGCTCTGTATTCATACTCATTTGTTTGCAACTTTCGTATTTAAAACTAAGATACTGCTATTCTCATGGACTTTCTCTTGAAAAGCCAGGAATTTTTGTGATTGTCCTTCTTAGCTCACTTGGAAATATTTTGGCTTTACTTATTACAACAGATGTAACTGCCAGTGACTGAAAGGATACACTTGAGCAAGAGACAAGTTTTGGAGCCAAACAACTTTAAAGTGTTTCCCAGACAAAGAAAACTTATCAAAAAGGCGATTAACAATTAATGAGCAAAGCAACTTTTGTACCTAGTTAGAAATTCACGACAGTGTGATATACAGCATGGAGCCAATACTTTTCCTTCAAGGTGCTTCTATTAGTTATTTCACTTATAGATATCGGTATGTGATACTTCAAAACTACATTCAGTGAAGAACACAATGAAACAGATTTAATGGGTCAGACTGAGCCCATCCAACCCAGTGTTCTGTCTTCAGCAGCAGACATGAGAGTAAAGAGTAACTGCAGGGCATGCATGTGGAAATACTTTCAACAGCAGCTGTTTCTGGCCGCTCTCAATTAATTATCTATGGCCATCGGAAGACTTACATTGTCCTGAACACTTAGGTAGGTGCATTTCTTTCTACTGGGAATCATTTTACTCATTTCAAAAGAGCACAGTTCAATACAGATAGTTTCTTTTAATTAAGTTTTCCTTCAATTCCTAGTACAGACAATTAACAGACCCTGCTATAATTTCAGTTTTTATGGAGTACTTTTAATGATAACATGACAAAAAAAAAAGGTGGCAAAAAAAAAAAAAAAATCCACCCCAAAACCTAAAAATCGTGTCAAAACAAAGGCTGCCCAAATAAGTATAATGAAAGCTGCAAGATACGACTACTCACCCACAGCTTCCTTGTACCTCCTTGCTGGCCTGTTGGAAGCTCTAAATGGAGATCACCTCCACTGGAATACATTTCTACAACCTGAGGTGGATAACCGGAAAATGTCAGCACTCAACTTCAAAGAGATCCTGTTTCAGTTATCAGGTATTATAATGTTTAATGGTATAAGTTAGCAACTATTTGACCATTGGAGTATCTTACTAATTCACTTCTAACAATGAATGTACAGAAATTAATCCTGCCTTTAACATAAGAATGCTTGCCAGCGTTACATAATAAGGTAGTCCGTAAAGACACCTTATAGCTGTGCAAAACAAGCAGAAGGAAGCAAAAAAGTCATGCCTGGATTAAAAGCAGAGAATCTATTTTACTTTGCTTCAGTATTTTTTCTTTATTACCAGTGAAGTTTTTTGTTTGCAAAATTATGACATGTTTAGGAACACAAATTTCACAGTAACTCCCAACTTAGGAAATTAAGAGATCTGGGAGCATTGTCTACAATTTCTAGAACAACTGATTTGCATTTATACAGAAAAGCTTTTATATAACATGAAAGACTTGGTCTCAAATAGCTTTGAAGTTCAAACAGAATCTTAAGCCATACCAAAATAAGCAAAAATTCAGTTTGTTATTATAAACATAAGAGAACATCCAATGATTTTCTCTTAGGCTCACCTGCAAGGGTTCACTGTGAGGGTTATGTATATTTATTATAGGAGAAAAACTGCTATTTACAGGAACTCGTGCCCCAATAAACGGGCGCAATCGATAGGGGTTCGGTACTCCAATTCCAAACACCTGATTCAGAGAAAGAAACAAACTTCAGTAGCTGTAGGTAACTGCTGCAGAGCCTAAGAGACGTGCATCAATTTTACCATTCTACCAGTTTCTCTTTTCAAATAATTTTATCCTATACTTCTAACTGAACAGTTACAACCCAGTATTGCTCTAATAAACTGGCTTAGTTTGCAGTAAAAGAGTATTTCTCGTTGCTACTGCTGCCTTACAATATTTAGAATATTTTTCCCCCCTGATACTCTGAAACACTAGATACCAGCTACAGGTTAAAAAGATGTGAAATATCCTTTAATCACACAGTTTTGTAACAGACTATCCATATGGGACTATCTATTTTTGCTGTTGTTTTCAAAACATGGTCATGGTAAGACTTGTATTCTTTCAACAAGAGAATTTCTCTCACTTTTCAGGCTCTCTCATCTCTCTGGTTTATCTTTATGAATCTCGAGTAATTTTTTGCCAGCTTAACGAATAACACTGTTTTGTCACTGGATCAGATGAGTACAGACCTAAAGAATGAACTAGATCACTGCAATGAGCCACTAAAATAATACACACACACAAAAAGTTGTTGGGAGGATTTTAAACCCGACATAATTTCATCAGTCAGTCTTACAGTACTGCCCTACAGAAATATACAGTGGCATACCTCTGTGTTACAACAAGCAGCACGGATGGAAATGTCTTCAACCAGCCTGATAAACACCCTGCCATTCCCCCTCCCCCCCACTGTGCAAATATACTTAGATGGTTAAGCATGCCATAACATGCTATCCAACCAAAACCATTCTATGACTCTATGATACTGCTCTAGTTGATTCACACTTTCTGAAAGACTATAGTTCTCTTACCTGATAAGTAAATACCCCATGATTAGAAGTGTTAATAAATAAAGTGTTCTCTACATTTCCCACTACTCTTGCAAGGAAAACTACATCAAAGGATGTATTCCCTCCTGGAAGAATTTTCTGTAAATAAATAAATAAATAGATAAAAGTATAAAGAAGAATAAGTAAAGACATTATTGAAAACATTCCACCCTGCAGATGAACAGTAGTTTTTGTACTACAGAAGATCTCCATGTTTTTTATTATGGAAAGCTGAAGTTAGAAAGTCTACTGCAGATTTGGGGAAAAAAAAAAAAAAAAAGAAGTTTCAAATAAAAATGTGTAACAAAATATAAAAATACTAATATGTTACAACTATTACTTAGTGTAGGATCATATTTAATTGAAGCTTTATGTTGAATTCTGAATACGAGAGTGGATATATTTTAGACCAACAGTTTACAGAACACTGGAGAAAGGCAATTACCATAACACTGAAGTGAAATAGGTTAGTTACAGACAGGTTTCCCGAATTTTTCAGTGTTTACATGGCCCCTGCTGAGCTGCAGGACCTGCAGACAAAACCGAAACTAGGTGACTCCACCTGACAGCAATGTAGTTACTAGTTAACCCTGCTAACACCATGCTTTTTTGAGTTGCAAGTTCCTGTAACAAGACTGCAGGAGTTTTAAATGCTTTGGAAAGACTGCTTCACTCTAACAATTTTCAGGAAAAAAATGTCAGAGCAGCTTGTTCCTGTATGCATTCTAAGGTACACAGTCACTTCAGCAGCAACGGAGATCTGCTGTCCAATTACCATATACACTTCCAGTGTAATCAGAACTCCTATGCAGTATTTCATTCCCTCTCTTCTATTAGGGTTTGTGTGTGTTTCTGTGCTCAGTTCAAATTTGCTCTGTAGCTGATAAGGGATCAAGAACTGCAGTGTCTTAAAACTTTAAGGTATGTCGTTATTGCAGGAAGTATCTTATCTAAAGACAGGAGGGAAATCACGCTCAAATTTGAGGTGGGGAGAGGAAGGTAAAGCTCATTTTAAGAAAGTGAAATAACTTACCCTATTTTGAAAAAATGATGCATGAAAATGTGATGTTGTAGCAGATATTGATACTAATGTAATTGTTTCTTCTGAGCTAGGGTTATGTAGGTAAACTTTTTCCATTTTTGGCATTCCAACTGGCCTGTCAAAGCAGAGAGAGATTTTTGAAGTGTTAGAATTCTAGAAAACGGAGCACTCTGCTTTGTCCCATTAAATCAGATAGGAACATACCAGTGAACTTCACATAAATGGTTTTCTCAAGTAGCATCTGTAAATTCTACCTTGAAGAATTACTTAGCAAGCATCTTTTCCATTATTTTACTGATTACTTCTCCTGAAGGCTTACCAAACGCTTTATCATCCACTGAAATGGCTCTTACCCAAAATGAAATTCTATTTTGCAAGTTTTCACTTCAGAACCAGCAAAGGCAAAGTTTTCTATTTCTGTGCTAAAACTTCCAAATAATTATCTCAAGAAAGGTTGCACAAAGGAACTTAAACAGAACACACCCTAGGCAAAAGCAGAAGTCTAACCAGACTTTTTTTCCCTGATAAGACTATATAAGTAGTCTTACCCCCAACCTAGAACTTTTCAGGAATTATATCTTGTGATCTACAGAATTAAGTATACAGACATGCACCAATAAATATTTTTATATTGCGTCTGAATCTGTATCTTAAGAAAAAGAAATGCTTGAGAGAAATTCTAGAATTTAAGTTGTCTACAACACAGAAGTCAAAACAGTTGAACAGCAGCACGCACTTTCAGTAACAAGACATGGCAACAATTAATTCCACACAAGCATTAGGCTTGTTTCTCTTTGCTTACAACAGCTGAGGTGCCAATAAATTCTTCAGTTTCATCAATTATTATTCACACTGGTGCCTCTTCAGAATGTTTTTTCATGCCTTTTAACACTTGTTAAGCATTAGTACCAAAATGCCACTAAAGTGTGTAGATTATAATTCACTCCAAATTAAATTTTGGAATCCAAAATATTTAGCTCTTAACCTTCAGGCTACACATATTCCACATAGCATTCCTTGCCAAGTCACCTGCTCCAAACATTGCAAGGACTGCAAAACTATTGATAAGGATTATTATCTGTAGTACCTGATGTGATGATGACCAATAACAGGTAGTTGTTCTGCCATCCTCAGTTAACTTTAATAGGCCAAATTAATAAGCACTACTCTATCTGCAAGTTTCCACAATTTGGAGGGGAAGGGAGGGAGATGTGTCTCAACAGATAGAGCAACATAAATTTACTGTAAATTAGAGGTTACATTGAATGAGGATCTAGTAATAGTAATCAAACTATACTACAATTTACAAAGCAATTGCAGTTAAGAGACAGGACCTCCTACTTATGAAACATGGGCTAAACAGACAGATGCTAGAGACCATGCTTTTAGTTCAAAAACACAATTATTAACCTTCAGTAAATTGTATCGCCACTCACAGGTGACTATATATGCACTCTACCATTGTAATTATATTTTGCTTTGATTGCTGAGTCCTAATTTCATGTCTCCATCAGCAAATACTCGTACTTGCTCCTTCTTTCACTATCAAAAACAAACCTCATTTTTACTTCTCTAACTTAACTAGTATTTAAGACAACAATTTTAATCATTACCTTTTAAAACCTGTATGAAACTTAACAACCAAGCTAAGCCATAAAATAAAAGTATCTGTTACCAGTATAGAAGGGGATATTAGCCATCATTTAGACAAAGCGGTCATGCCTTAAACAAGTACTCTGATTCTACCAACACAACAAAAAGAAAAGGAAACAAATCGAGCAGAACAGTTCCCATCAACCATAACAGCAGGAAGCAAGAGAAGATGAGGCAGATTTTAAGCAATATGACCAAACGACATTAGTGTATTGCCTGTGGTCTCTACAGAGAACCAGCTCTGTGCTGAAAACCTAAGATCAGAGTTGACTGAAGTGACACTTTTCTGCTGTTTAATGTATGAAACATCACAAAGCCAAGAACCTCATGTTGAATGACTCTGTAATAGTAAAGTGCCAGATTGTTGCTGTCAGAAAGGCAGCCTGGAAGTAAAACTCCATACCAGGAAATGTTTCAAATATTAACAATCTCTTACAACCCTCATGCTTTCCTGGTACTGAAAAGAGGGAAATACAAGACAATATATTTGAGAGGCTAAAGTCTATAAAAACTAGTAGGGAACCAGCAGATACAACAGCTCACTAACTTCATATTCCACACTAAACCACCACAGTATGACTATAGGTGATAAAGGCAGAAGTAAAAAGGAATTCTGATGCTAGGACTATGTTTCATTTTACTATTTTGTTAACCATTCTGGTTTTGAAACAATGAAACCAGTATTATGTTTTCTTCAGATCCAGCTTTCCTTATATGCTTAAGCTTGGTGTTAGCCAAATCTACAGAAGTAGGATAAGCCTCACTTGTTCCTTCTGCCACCAGGCATGGTAAAATCCAAATAAAGCAGTGTGCACTAGACCTACACTGAACCTACATCCCAAGCAACAATCACATATTAGGATGCTTCTCCAGGCTGTGGATTATCAAGCCACAATGATCTGCACAAGTATAGTATTATGTGGTGCCAAATTTTACAGCAGAATTTCCTGGAGCACTCACAGTTAGCACTTTTCATTGCAAGAAACTGGAACAGACATACACCTCCAGGCAAATATGAACTGTCAAAGCATGTAAGATTTTGTTCCTGATCTTTTTGTCCCTGCATAATGCTAGGTCCACCTACACTGATAAAAACCAAGATACCACAACCTAAATGAGAAGACAGTAATTAACAAGGGTGAGGTACCTGTTCAAATGGGTAAAAAAGCCTGCATTAACATTCTTTACTGCTGCAACTCAAGTCTTTCTGAGTTAGTATCTGCAGTGTACTGTCAGCATGTCCTTGTCAGAATTCATTGCTGCTTTAGGGATTGAGAAATAGACTCTTTTTAACAAAGGAAACCAATGTCTGCAATACAGATGCCTCCATAAAATGCTTACTTAATTTATGACAACTGATACAAATCTGTTACTGAAAAGCAAGAGATATAAATTCAGCAGATAAATTCTTTCTCTTCTATCTCCTATTCTTTCTAATGAAACTGAAGAGACAACTGAAGTTAAACAAAAGCTTCCCACTTAGATTTTGTTAGGCTGGGAATATAGATAAATATACTCAAGATTCAATTCAGATAAACACCTAATGAATTTGAGAGCTTACAAATATGTCTTCCCCTAAGTATTTTCTTCTTTTAGAATCTTTGGCAACTGCTGAAACAATTGTAAGACCAGTGGTTGCACAGCATAAAAGTTTCATGTGGGATAAACCAGTATCCTGTGTCAAAAGCAGATACCTAGAAGGCAAAAGGGTAACCATGTGAAAAGTATACTAAGTCAGGTACACAGAAAATTCTCCCAGCCCCTAAATACATGTGGCTTGAGAGCTTCCTGATCCAATGCAGATGCTTCTCCAGTAAAAGATCAGAGGAAGTTAGTTCCAACAATAAGAGTTTGGGTGTTGACTTGTAGTGCATCCAGCTACTTTTAATAAAATGAAATGAGCTGGTCTTGCAAGGTTTTCTCTCTACAGACTAAAAGGGAATGTCTTTTGTACCCCATTCTGAAGAAAATGCTAGTTCCTGCTCTAGAGAATTAGTGAGTAGAGCATTTGTTATTGTTTCACATGAGCATTGTATGCCTCACTGGTTGAATGACATAGACAAGTTGATTCGGTTGCTCTAACTTCAATTAAAGAAGCATCTAAATTTGAGAATGCAAATGCATCTCCAAATTGGAAAAGCAAAAGAAAATAGTAAGGGTTTGTTTTTCTACATGTACTAGCCTCTAAACCAATTGTTTCCCAGCTTCCAGATTTCACTGTTTTTTAGCAAATCAATAAAATTCTTTTAACAGCGCAAATACCCCATGTTAAATTAGGAATCTAACTCAGATCACATACAACAAATCATAACTTTTCCAAACAGTCAGCAAAACCTCATCTACAAAACACTATTAATAGAGTCTTATCAATCATGCCTTCAACTGTGATATGAATGAAGAGTGTAATTTCCTTTGTCAGCATTTTGCAGTCTATTATGATACGCTAACAAAACCAGAGGCAGAATCTGGACTAAATGTCAATTTACTGTCAACTGTTTCTTACATTTAACAAATGCCAATGTAAATGAAAACTTTATTTTGTAACATTTTTTAAAAATTCCAACCATTCTTACACATTAGATGTGTATTAACTGTAGTATGCAAACCTTAGGCATGAGATAGATACCTTAGAGGTCCTTTCACCATTTGTTCATGTAGCTGTTTGAAATCTAACAAACCTAGTGAACTGCATGAACTCTCTAATTGCTAAAATCCTCTACTATTTACCGTTAAGAGATCAGAGTTCCTGAAGAAAATAAGTTTAGGATAATTAGCTAAACTTATGCTAATGTTATGTTACTTTGAGTAACATAGTTTTTGCAGGTCTGGAGACCTGCAAGAAGGTCAGAAATATTTTAGCATTTCAGAGCAATTGCTCTGAAGGCCAGCTCAAGCCTTCATAGAATACCCTGCCAAATACTAGAGCTCACAAACACGATGACATTATAAAATCTCCTGTGAAAAACATTTCAAAGGAAATACAAAGCGAGATTGTTCATCAACAGAAACTGAAAGACAGATTTTCTGAATACTGTCCTACCAATGAGAAAACTTTGCAGAACGGGACCTTGCTCAAATTGAGCGAGGCAAGAACCTCCACTCACCACAAAAACATATGTTGATCAAGGATTAAAATATAACTTTTGCTAAAAGTGCGATTTCATACATTGCCAAATACTTTTACGAAGTAGAGGCAAGATGTCAACTTCATCTTTAAAATAATTCCACGTTTCTAAATTTTTACGGTAGGCAGTTCTAGCTTATGTTGGCATCCTAAAATACACAACACTCAAGTACTCCATTAGTGAAAGCTGCTTCTAACAAAAATTTAATTGCAAAGAATTCACAAGTTTCCTTTTGATATAGTCAGATTTGAATTATCACAGATGAAGTCAATGTATCCAGATCTATGAAGATTCAAGGTCTCCCACAAAGCAGGTACAAGAACTGAATACAAACTGCCTTGCAACAGCATTCTTCCCTCTTCACTCAGATGGGACACCTGCAAGAGCTCGAATGTGAACACTTGTCTCAAACACAGGAAGCCATATAGGTAATAACTATTCTGCCAAAATAGCCACAGAGCAGCCAACTCTCAAAGCTATGGAAGATAATGTAATGGTTACTGTTTGTGTGTTAAGACCACCTCGTTTATTTCATTCCCATTTTACAGCAGAAGAGAAGAGCAGATTAGAAGAGATTACAAGGAACAGAAAGCAAGTGAGAATAAAGGGAGCTAGCTGTGGAGTTGGTTTTGAGTGGAGGGTTTTATGCATGTTCATTTTCTTTAAAGCCCCGAATCTCTGCTTAGCCAACATGTGGCAGAATTTGTGCCAGGGGAAGACCGATATTGCTACAGAAACACAAGCAGGCAGCTTTCACATTAAACAACCAAATGAGTTATTTCACTTACTCCAAGCAGCCCCCTAGAGCACTGATATGGGAGAACCTGCCTCTGTTCCACCTCATTCCCAGAGGCTTAATGTATACAAAGAACATCTAGGATCTCTTCAAGTGAGCTAAAGATTTACATATTCTAACATACAGCATACATTTCCTTTGATAAATGTGAAATTACCTGGCCTGCCTTCAAAGTGGTAGAATATGGAAGCATTTCTTTTATATTAAAACAGTATTAAAAAAAAAACAACCCAACTGTTACAAACTAGGAGTATAAGGCCACTTTAATCTCATCTCCAGTTGGAACATAGGAAGTATGTCTACCGAATTTATTTACCAACTTAATTCTGATTTTCATTTTCAAAAATCCATAGATAAAGTAACTTTTAATATTATTCCTGCTCAAGTTGGCATGTTTTCGAAACATCTGATTAAACCCACACATTTAGCAGACCAGAAATGTCACAGGAAGAATGGGCTAGCTTACAGTTGAAATTAAATATTGCAACTTTCTTTAGCCTAGGAATGATACATGCATAAACATGAACTTTGAACAAGCTTGCTCTGGTAATTGTTGCATGCTACCTATTAACAAAACACCATTTAGGTGTAATATTTATTCAGAAACTAAATATGCATTTTATGTTTTTCCTAAAATCCATTATTAACAAAGAAACAAGAAACAGAATTTGAATGTGAAAACCCTGCCTATTTTAAAAGTCAGAAGAGCTGAAAGCTTAAATCTGCATCACTTTACTTCCAAGGTGCTTGGCACCTACAGTTTGTTCCCACCATAAGGTTGAGTTACTCAGCATTTCTCACAGTTGGTTCATTTTTAATTAAATGCCAAAGTACAGATTTTAAACTGAACTTTGGGGCTCCATATCTAGACCTTTTCTAAAACCATTTCTGACATCTTACTGAAGTTTTAATAAATCAGAAAATGATCTCTGCTCAAGATCATAGCCTAAACTATAACAGGTACATTAATTAGCATATACTGTCAGAAAAAAATAAACACAATGCACCAGGATCTTACATACAAGCTTCCTATTTTAATGGATAGAAGGCAGCAATCCCCTAGTACATGTCTACATTTATTGCACAGAACCCTTCCTAAAATAATCTGCGCTACTTTAGCAGTGTAGTAGATCTACACCCTGTTTTCAATGCTTTCAGCTCTGACAAGAACAGTTTATATAAAAAGTCAAAACATAATGAAGAACAGCTTGAAGTACTTATGATAGTATCTGGGATCTATTTCCACCAAGAAAATAAAACAAAAGGAAAAAAAGGCATCTTTGGAAGCCCACAAAGCAAAGAAGGACATGCGGTCTTCTTCAGATTAACACACAAACTATGGATGACAGCAAAGCAAGGTATTTCAGAGCACATTAACAAAACACTTTATTAACGGTAGAAAAAGTATATAAAATACATTTCAATTCAATTACTACAAACTGAAAACCTTTACAAATTAGAATAACTTATAACCAAATCAATAGACAAGTTTACAGTAAGTCTAAAAAAGAGCAAACTGCTTTACAAGTTTGAGTTTGTACTGCATTCACCAGTGTAGTTTGTAATCTATAACCTTCCAGCAATCAGCTGCAAGGTGAAGCACAGAGCTGGGCTCTTGGAGACTGTTCTTGAGGCTGTGTTTTCACAAGTCTACATTACTTCTCTAATAACTGCAGATCCACTGACAGTCTTTTGCCATCACAGCAATAGTAAAATGGACACGTGAGAGTAGATGCTCTCTGACATGGGTTACGGACAAGCAGAAAGGTAATCTTACCTCAGTATGTTAAGTTCTACACTTATAACTCTTTCCACTATGCAGAGCAGCTGTACAGGTGCCTAAAAGTAAGTACAAGTACTTGCACTACCAAAACCATGGCAACTTTTAAGTCACTACATGATGTTTAAGACTGAGTATACCAGCTCTCTGCAACAAGTCAACTACACTTACAGATAATCAATCACTGCAATTTATGTATACAGCCTTCTCTTCAGGTTAAATGCTCTTGAGATTTTTCTTCTATATGTCTAACTAAACAGATCAAAAGACTTCAACTTACTGTTCATGGAAATCCAGCATCGGTGGCTCAAACCGGAGAGGTCGGCAATTTCCCCGATATAGGGATACACTGCAAGAAAAATTAAAATGCTGTAACATATTGTTAAATTACACATTTTTGCTCCCTTCCCATCTCAAATTCCGCTTTGTTAGTAAAACATTAATACTAATATCAGAGCAACTAATTCAGAAGAAGAAACAGCCTGACAAACTTGTCCTGTCAGAGTACCTTAATTTTACCAGCCACTTACATGATTATGTGGCGTCTCCAAGAAAGATTATGTAAGAGTACTTATATTGGGAATGGACATAACTGAAGTGTTAGTTTACCTCTATACAGTAAGGGCTAAGTGAAACAGTAAGCTAAATAGATTTATATCCTCTTTCACAGCAATATCCAAACTTCTTCAATGTATAGCTGTAATTTACATGCACATAGAGCTACATCTATGCTAGTACATAAACAATCCTGGATCCACCTGATGGCACTGAGGCCACATGGGAGAAAACAGCCCATGTCTATACTGTTAGAAACTGAACCTCCAGGAAACCCTCACTAGCAATATTCCTCAGCTTTGCCTACGCTAATCTCCCACTGCAAACATCCTAGCAGAATGTTAGTTGATGAAGACTAAAATACCACAATCCAGCAGTGAAGGCAGCAAAATGTCTGGAAGCATTCTCTATTACTGCTTGGTTTACCATTTCAGTTACGCAGAGTACAATCAATAACCTACAATGTAAGTTACAAGAAAAAGTACAAAGTGGTTTCATTGACTGAAACATTTTCTTATTCAAAAAGATGCAACCGTGATCACACTTAAGCAACTCTGTAATTCAGCAACACTTTATTTCAGGCTGAGTAGAAACCATACCTTTGCAACGAAACATAAAACAGGGAGACAATAGCACGAAAGAAATAAACAGGAAAGGCTAAAGAATAGCTCAAGACCAATAGCTTTCTTATTTCCTTACATGCTTTTGCATAGCATACTTGTTTTAGACCCTTGTTTTCTGACTCTATTAAATCCTAGATGCCCGAAGACAGAACTGCAGCCACGTCTCAGGAAAGCAATGCCACTTCAAAAATCCAGCCAGAGCAGCAGAACCACCCAGTTCTGTCTCAGAGGGAGAAACCAGGAGATGGAAGATGCCCTCCAACAGGCACATGTAGCTAGCCCTATGTAAGCTGAGGCCTTGAATTCAATCAATCTAATTCCATCCAGCATACTTTCAGTAAAACTAATTATTGATCACATTCAGATGTCTTTCTATACTCCAGAACTACTTCAAGAAGGAAGCTATTTACAGGAGTAAAAAATTAAGAACAAGGTATGAAATCTTTGCTGTGTTCTCTAATAGATCTGGGCAACACCACTAAAACAAATCAACAGCTTTTTTAATAAAAATACTATGTCTCGTTGACTCACTCTAGTACTCCACAACCGAACAGTAACATCTGAAGTATAACACATGTGTAAGAGGGAGATCCAATCATACTGATTGATTTACAGCTAAGTTTGGATGTCCAAGCATCTTCAATACTACTTCGAGATTAGACATTAAAAATAGCTGCATTCACATAATATACATAGAACACTATTGGGGCAAAAGTAGGCATAGTACAGTCAGCTTTAGTGCATAATTATATATGCATGTGTATACATGTGTGTATATAGATACCACAAAACAGAAATGAAGATGTAAGACACACTAATAGAAGAACTGTACAGAATTTTCTACAGATAATTACAATTCCTGCTACTATTAATTGCTACTGTGACTCACAACAGTTGTTGAAGGGGCAGCTTGTGCGTATACTTTCTCAGGCTTTGTAGAACAAGTACTCAACAAAATTAAGTTTACAGAGTCACAGGACATAGGAGAAAGTTGGAAAACTGTATTCATAGTGATAAAGGATAAAGTAACTTGGTAATAAGTCTTCAAAATGATCATCTCAATGTCAAAGTTTATGGTCCAGTTTTGAAGAACGTTTAGAGTGCATTTTTAAATAGAAAAGGACAAAAAGCTCACATACCTCCATTGTCACAGTAACACTACACAGAAACTACTCTTCTTTGATAATGTTTTTTTTAAATAGTTTTGTCAATTCCTTCCCAATTTAAAAACTCTGAACAATGAGCCAGAACCTCCTTTTCTATTGGTAATGATTGGTAAAATGACATACTATTGATGGAAAAGTTATCAGAAATATTTACAGTGTTTATAAGAGTGATAATGAAGTTCCATATTTCAAATAGAGTCAACAGTAACTTGAACAATCAAGATATACACAATTCTCCACGTACATGAAAAGTTCAAGCAACATTTTTTCAGCTGTATTATCCTGGATAGCCTTTTAGACAACACAGGATTTTTAAATGGCTGAGGTTGGTAAAGCAGTTATATCATAATGAACTCCATCTCTTATAATAAAAGTAACAACCGTAATAAGGTTCAAATGGGAACAAGCAATATTGGAATTCCCAAACTTTGCGTACTGAAAGGCCCAACATGAGTCAACTTGCAGCAGACTTACAAATGATGATAATGTCTGCTCTGCTGGGCACTTGTTCACTGAAGGCTGGATACACCCATGGGTAGGGCAAGTTTACAGCATAATGACATGTAAGTTAACTACTATTGTGTGCACGTAGAGTTATGGCTCCAGGTCTTATATCAGAATTTAAACATTTTTCTTTTCCTACACCTCCAAGTTCTCTAACTTTCAAAGCCAAGCACATGAAAAGGAAAAGATGCATCTGGAATGAGAAGAGACTACTGACAAGCTCCAGCAGACCAAGAATAGGCCAGAAGTCATCTGAACCTGTGAAGTTTCAGAAATGACTAGTTCCTGGCAATGATTTAAGATGGTCCCAACACTTTCTCCCTTCAGTGAGAATTTTGATTAAAAACCAAACAAACAAAAAAAACTGTACTCAAGAGTGAATTACAAACAGTCCCTGACATGATCATTACCCTCACTGTACCACCCAGTCATCCAAGTTAGAAGGAATTTACCTCAACTATTAACTACTGTACTGCTATCACCCAGAAGCAGACTACTACCAAATGCAATTCACAGAACTGAAACTTTATGTCTCAATGAGGTTAGGCACAAATGCAGTTATAAAGATGGTCAAAATACCAACGCATGGAAAGACTTTAGGTGATATGGATATCCATCTGTGCCAAGATACAATTTTCTTCTAAGGACATTCTGTAGCATTTCTATAATGTTTTGCTGTTTATTACAAAGTACTCATAGGCACTCATAATTTTAAATAAACCGTGCACATCTCCACATCTGAGTTGAAGAAAACCCTTGTAAAATATAGCCTTTAAAGATATCTGCAAAGTTGGGCAGTAACTGTTTCTCTGTATCCTCATTTTACTTTTCTAGCTGTTCTGGGATTTCTGGAGGAGGTTTGTGCTTTTTGCAATCTTATCTATACCATCTTCAATTGTTGCTGTGGAAAATTCATATCTAAGCATTGCCCTACAGGTATTTTTCCCACATTACCAATTGTTTTAAAGATTTTTACTTCCCCTCCTATGCCGTAAGTCCTCAAGAAATAAAGAAACAGCATTAAACTGTCAAATAAACTGTCAATAAATAAAAATAATTTATTTAACAACAAAAACTCTTAGAAACCCACCATGTTATTTCTAATGCCACAAAGTAAACCAAAAATGTGTCTAAAAATAACCATATGAACTTTTAAAATTACAAATAGGCAAATACTTCACAGTGGATACTTTTTTGGCCAGAATGCCCTTGAAAGAGTCACCTCAAAGACAGATCATTTTTGGCTAAAAAAATAAAGTAAGCAACCATATTTCTCCGAGTCTGTGCATGACTTGTTAATATTTAAAAATAAGGCTGAGCTCCATCCATGAGAAAACATTCAAATTTTTAAAGTCAGGATTATTTTAGAAATATGGGTATTAAACACTGCCTCAGTAAGAAAGTGAACCCCCAACAGAACATTTGACCTCTTTGGTATCTAGCAGTAGTCACTGCTGTAATTGCACATGAACGAAACAACTAGCAACAAAGGTTTTTCATAAACTACACCCAGCTAGTGGTTGGCTCAGTTATGACAACATTAAGCCTGTATCAGGAAAAACATACTCATGATATCAAACATTAAACTTCAAAGCTAATACTTCCTGAGGGGACTGTCTGGGGAAAGGGTGGGGAAAGAACTGGGAGAAGCTTGAATAGATGCACTGTAATCTGAACATGGCCAAAGACAAAACAAATTAAATTGCTAGTTAACTTTTCTCCTTCCAATTAGTGCTAAAAAGCAGACCCAAGAAGTGAACAATCTTTCTAGATAGGGAAGAAATACCTGCAAGCTATACCAAGTAGGAGATATTCTTATTTCTAATAATGACAATGAAATACAAATCTAGAGAAGTTGAGCATATGGACCAGAAACCTAGGGGTTTTAACAATGCCTTTGGAAAAACCAAACAAACAAAAAAACCAACAAAACTACCTAGAACAATACCTGAAAGATCTATACAAAACCAATACCAACACAGAGAGAGAGACACAGACAGTAAATCAGGTATGTGCTTTGCAACATGGCATGTTGTGATACAGACCTTTATCATACCGTGACAGAACCCCAAATAGGCTAGTGCTCTGAAGTGTAATGGACTATTTCTCCTTGGCAAACCCGGAGATATTTCAAATCTGTAAACTGGCACTTTATTAGAACACAAAAATAAATCATCTAAGATGATCAGTGAAAATTAAAAAAAATCCAGGAAGCATATCCAATCCATGGCCTCTGTCTCATTCTTGAGAACTGCTGAATTCAGTTGTTTCCTGGGAGACAAAAAAGTTGCACATAATCCCTAGGTCCCAATGAAGACACCTTCCTGCCACTGAGACTTAATGACTGAAACGTTATTCTGTTTAAAGCTATCTCCAGGAAGTCTGACTTTACCCAAGACATAAAATACAACGATCATGGTTTTCAGAAGTTCAACTGCGTTCCTATATTCGTGTTCTGATACTCACTGACTGCAAGTATCAGTCAGATTCTATGCACCACTTGGCTATAGCTGTTCAAGCTCCTATCCACAACCATGCCCCCCTATCATTTTGCAATCCTCTAGCACATCTGTAGGAAGGAAACAAATACACACAGCACTAAAGCTCCAGTTTACAATCCACATACAAACCCATTATCAATAGCTAAAACAAAATAGGGTAAAATAAGTGACTGGACCACAAACTGCAGCAGCTGAGCCACAGGTACACATACCCACTTTCTCTGTCACAGGAAAAGAGACTCTCTGGCAGGAAGGGCAGGTAAACAACTGAGATAACTAGCTTCTGAAACGACTCGTGTTATTGGTGAGTTTCGAATGACCGTAAGTCAATCATGAAAGAATAACAACGATCACTTAGTTTAAGCTACTTGGCTTACAAAAATGGAAGTTTAGGTAGTCAATATTAGTTATACTGTTCTGTAACGTATTTTATCTGTTTATGCTCTTCTGAACACATTAAGGAAGATTTTATTTATCTTTCAACATACAAGAGAAGTTCAATAATGATATTTAAGAGCTTCCTTGACTGCTGTGCAAAGTCTGAGTGTACGGTTTCACACAAGCAGTTTAAGATAGCAAAATGGAGAAAAACTCTAGTAAATGTATTATTTAAAGTATATATTTTTTAATTTGATCTTTAAACAACAACTGTTATTTAACTTTGACCAAGATGTTAAGATGCGTATGATTGCAGCAACCGAGCAAACTAAAATCACGTAACTCTAAATGCATGGTAACTTTACATGTGGTAATTAATTATCCTATCACAGTACAGTTATGCACATATATATAGTATGTGTAATTGCTTAACAGAGAAACTAGTACTAATACATCTTTGGAAGTTACTATGTATGGAAAATGCATACTCTGCTTACTTAATCTAATGTTAACATGCAGGCAGAAATCAAATAGGTAGAAACTTTAATTTGAGGGACTTCATAGATAAAAAATAAATGGTCGTAAGTCCTAAAGGGCAGACAGAAGCTTATACACTGCTGGGTAAGGGGAAAGAAGACAGGCTCAGGGAAGGTACAGCAGCACAGTTTCAAGTTTTATGCAGAACAAGATAAATCTTTTTAATTAAAAAAATTAGAAGTTTATATAACACAATTTTGACGAAATTCACATTACCATAATACACAAATTGCCTCAAGCTTCAGATCAAAATACAAAGTAACTGCCTTATTTCAATACAAAATTACCCTTTAACATTATCATAATAGTGTGAACTTATGTTTGAATTTCACCTGGAGTGAAAGACTTCTCACATGCCCCTGAGATCCTTCAGCACCTTCATGTTCCCTGTTTCCCCCAGATACCCTGGATTTCAAGCATACTTAGAAACCTAGTACTAGGTAAGCCAGAGTCTATAGTACTTTCATACAATCCAGGAGACCTCCATTGCAAGATTTAGGCCTGTATCTAATCAGAAAGCAGCACAGATTGATATGATACAAACAGGATCAAGGTTTTTAAATTAAGAACTTTGCCTTCCCCCCCACCCCAAGATTTCTCAAAACTCGTTATAAAGAGAAAGCTTTTAAGTCCATGTTTAAGCAACTGCATGCATAGTAAAATAAGAGCTTTATACACACTCATCTGAAATTAAAAAAGAATGGTCATTTTACTAGATTTCCTGGGAAGGAAATGGCTCATGAAAAAAAATATAGCTGTATATATACTGAAAACAAGCTATGCTTTACATGAATCTGTGGAATGCTATTGTGTAAGAAGCAAGCTTCACTATTACCGTTCAATGTATTCACTAAATGCACAAGAATATTTGAGGAGTTCCCAGCAAAAAATCAGAGGTTATTTCTTTTTCTTCTCAGATACTGTATATGCAGAGTTCTTTGGTAATAGATTACATCATGGGGAAGGAGAGGCGGCACAATAGGAAGGGGGAAGAATCTACTGAAAGTAAAGTCATCAAGTTTTTCTTCAAAAGGATCCCAAGAACTTCTGAAGCAGATGAACAAACTTACTGCTTTCACAATAAAACTTCAGTGAAACGATAAAACAAATTGCAAGCTGGGTCTCAGTCTGCCCCCTCTTTACACAGAATTACTCTATGGCATATATTACAAAGTGAGTTAAAGAATCATTAAATTTATCTTATATGTGAAGCGATTTGCCTGTCCAATACTAAAAAGACTTTTCAGTTTAAATTTCCTCTGTATGAGACAAAAAAATTGAAAAAATGACACGATGTGTATTTTATCTTGATTACACTAAACCTTCATTATTAAAACTACCACAAAACTCACAACAGGATGGCTGTATTAAACTTTCAGAAAACCATGCTTACCTCTTCTGTTGATATGAACTGAGGCCTATAGTTGTCTCAGTCTGTAAAAGAATAAAAACAGTTTTAAATTTAAGACACCAACAGCATTATACTTTCTGGG